>CAIGRT010160942.1:0-12858 GCA_903798405.1 Fraxinus platypoda
AATGGTTCCTTCAGTCAACAATTGTAGCGTGAAAATGATATATTTTTGAACAGTGAAAATCCATATTAACTACAGGACCAAACCAGTTTTCATGTGAAATGGCGTGTGACAAAAATGAACAGTGATCATGCGATTCACTCTTTTAAGGAGAGGAGTGAAATACAACTATGAAACATTTGGAAAAGTTGAGCGACAACTAAAATTGCATATTTACTTGTAAGTAAAAAAAATTATGCTAAGCCAAACACGCACTGTGAAGGTGTCAACCATCACTGCTCTTCACCAGAAACTAGAAAATTTAGCTTCTCAATTCAGAGTTTTATGCCAAAGAATCGACTACAATACCTTTTCACACATCAATCCCAATAGCAATGGAATGGAAGAAAATTTCATAGGATTACAGGTTCTGAAACCGAATTAACGGTTAACTTAATTATGTGCATGTCAGATTCACGACAACAAAGCGCAAAGGGTCTGATTTTACACGGCTATGTAGGTATCAGTGCCAATATTTGGTTCTTGACAATACCCATGCACTTCTGTATTTCAGCATACACAGGAAGATTCTGTGAACAGCACGGCTGCATACTTGTAACAGCAGAATCGAGTATCTGTGCTACATCAGATGGTGGGAATTCTCGTTCTGTACATTTCTGCAATTACATAACCATGACTCGAATAAGCATGCGAAAATAATGGTGACTGCAACATGTTAAAGTAAACTTTTTAAGCTTAGCCAAACATATGTTTTTGAGAAAAAAGAAAAGTGCCTTAGTATTTCCAAGAATTACCTGAATCATAAGCAATGTAGCTACACATTGAGTAATCAGTTCTGAAGGAATTTGTGCGTCATTTTTATCGGATGCATTCAACTTACGATCAGGTGCCTGCAAAAATTACGACATTCACAAAGTCAATTCATCTTGTGAAACTTGTAGGAAAAGGTAGAAGATCTCACCCCTGGCTTGCAGTAATCATCCAATGGAAGCTTGTCATTCACATAATCTATAGCTTCCTCAATTTTCTCTATGCTATCCTCCCTACCCTTGAGTGATGATATTGCCTGAAACAAAATACCGAGAGGAAAATGACCACACCAGTTCTACAGTAAATATTATGAGTAATTTCGTATATTCATCATCATCGTTATTTGTTATATCTAGCTGGGGTCATTAATCCAAGTTTCAGTGTCTGTCAAGGAAAGGTTCCTTCTCCTATTCATGCCAATAATGAGTTGTAAATGTATTTATAGTAAATCGACTCTACAAGCTCTATCAGAATACTGAAGCAGCAGATATAGATGACAACACTACCTGCATAGCTGCATCTACCATTGTTCGAGCTTTTGTTCTTGAGCTATCAATAATTTCGTTAACTTGTATTCTTAACTCATGCGGTTGAGAGCTCATTGTGCCACCAAGATCACTGAAATTGTTGACTGGCCTTGGCCATACAAGTGAACTATTCCCTTGATAAGTGTTCCGCTGTCTCAAGCAATACAAAGCAGAAGATACCTGCAAAACAAAATGACGCTCTATAGCACCTATTTAACTGCAAACCCTTCTGCCGATATACAGAACTGGCAAAAGCAATTTTCAACTCTAATTTACGGAGATCTATACCAGTTCATTGGCTTCATTTAATTGTACAAGTACAGCAGCATATTGCTTTTTGAACGGCTCTGATTCCTTCAAAGAGCCATCACCATCCTTCTGATTTTCCAACACATCATCATTCATGCGTCTCAACTCTAGAACAACAGCTTCCTACATGTTACAAAATGAATGTTGAGCTCTCTTCTAGTTTGTTAACTTGATATAAAGCACAATAATAATAGTTTTGACAAACAGCTCCAACGTGACCACATATATCATACATATTGAAACACTGTTCAAATACCCTATAGCACAAACTTAGCCTCCGTTTGCAATATTATAAATCATTTATAAATGGTAGACTTCATTTTCAACCACACATTCTAATGGACCTGCAAGTATCATCTCATTTCTATCTGTTTAAAAATTAAATGAATTCTTTCCGAATGGAGGTTTTGTAGCAAAACATGCAAGAAACAATGTCAATTAAGTAAAAACACATATGCAGTAGATCAGCAGTTTGGATGCTATAACCTTTTTATCAAGAGCACAAGTCAGCTCAGCAAGAGCTTGAACATCAGCTTCTTTTGCCTGAATGTGAGCTGGTGAACAAGGCTGAGAATACGCGGTCTGTTGAATGGTAGTAGTTTCTATAGGCCCAGTCCTAGTTTGCACATTGGCATTTGTAGAAGCCACCTGGCAAACAAAACTCTTTGTTTAGATACTCCTGGAGATTATAAAACTAAACATTTATTATTCAACAGCAGAAGTGAACATAAACTTTTGGTACAGAACATGAGCAACTAGTATTAAATAAAAAATCCTAAATGAAACAACTGAGATAAAATTTCACAGGTCCACAATAGTTGGAATATAGTCAATTAGAATTGGAAGTCCATGTTTTGAGAGAATTTCCACCACTTTACTCATCAAACAATCAGTCTGCTCATATATATCATATAATTTATCAGACAAATCTGGTTCCTTTTCCTTCCTAGGATCACAATAAGACTTCAAAATCCATGATATTCAAAAACGTAAAATAAAGCAAGATTTTAATGAGCCACAGGCACAGGAAATTCCAAACAAATCATATAAACTTTCTCTTAAATAATCACCATCTGAAATAATATTAGGAAGTGCCTAGACAATGGAATCAGGTACTAAAAAGAGGAAATTAGAATCAGGTTTAAATGAACTTTAATCCAAATAATTGAGAATGAAAAACTAGGGAGACAAAACTCATGCCTTTGTCTGCTTCAATAAACTACTGGCAGAATGAGCGGGAGAAGAATGGGAAAGACCATCAACGTTATCCAGATTGTCACCCAGGGAAAATTTCCAGTATTCTTTTGTTTGTCCATTCATTTTCAACTCATTGAAATTCTCAAAAAACTTATCAACAATAAGTGCATGTCTCCAGAGCAAAGCAGGCATATTCTCAAAAGGATTTGAGGGCATGCAGTCAATGTCCTGCGAAAGGTAAATAATTACATAAAGCCATCCTAGCAGTGGAATTGAGCAAATAACAAATAAATATATGTAGAACGAAGAATTCGGTAACATGAAATTGTAACAAATCAAACGCAGAAGCATGAACATGAATGAAACCAGAAGTTTGTTGCTTCACATTCTTTCTAGAAAAAGGTCTTTTAAAAAGAGTTTGAAGTTGGAATAAAGCAATTTACAAATGAAAAATCGAATAAAAATGGAGCCTTGTTCAATAGTTAAACTAAAAATTCCATAAGAGAATGAAATGCAATAGGACCAGAATAAGATACAAGCATCAGAGTGGAATACCAGATTCACGTTTTAATGTGGTACAAAGTTTGAGAAAAGTGAACACAACTTGTAGTAATAGTACATCTAAAATGACATTTCCACAGAAGAGGAGAAAGTAGTAAAGATTGATTTGACTTCTCATATGCCTAGTGCATACTCATCACGAGTGAATGAACCTGAAATTCTCATCTAACCTATGGCCAAATTGAGGTTTCACAGCAAGCTTCACCTAAACCAAATGATGAACAACTGGATTATAGCTCCCCTTGGGAATTCATCGCGCTGATTACTTTTAAATCACATGGACAAAGAAATTACTCGTAAGAAACGTCTCAATTCTGAGTGTTAGTACTAAAGTCTTCAATAGCTTTTAGATCATTATGATCAGAGTTCATACAAATGTTGTGGTAATATAATATATCTACGTGACACAGTAGCCAAAAACCATATACCATAGATATACAATTAGAATAATGATGCAAGTTGGGAATAAATTACCGTGACAAATTCAACCCCAAGTTCAGGACAGTCAAACTGAATCCGACACCTAGAATGATCAACTGTTAGCACACTGCCATCATGGATCTCCCTTGTTTTTGGATGAATGGCTACGACTCGCTGTCCAACTGATAAGGGTCGTGCAAGATCTGTTGGTAGTCCTTCCCCGATACCTTCACGGAGCTCAGTGTAATGTTTTCTAACGGAATCTCGATATTGATTAAGCTTCTCCTTTTCTTCTTTCAGGAACTGCTCAGAAAATCGTCGTGGTTTGCCAAGAGAGCTGCATGAACATGAGAGTGAAGATGTGAAGCATTGTCTAACATACTTCTACATCTTCAGCATAAAAATGATTAGCTAGAAACATATACCTTCTTATGACACCCCATTCCACACGAGTCAATCTTGGAACATGACCTAATCCAACATGATACAAATACTCAACAAACTCCCGTTTTGCAAACCAAGGATAATCAATTGCACTATAAAACCACTCGTATGCACACCATCTCTGAACATGAGGATTCAATAGGCAATTAGACAGTTTTTTCTGCAAAAAGAAAAAAAAGAAAAAGTTGCAAAACGGAAGTTAATACATGAATAACCAAAAATCAAATTTTGAATAAAGCGGAGATTATTAAACCTTATGATCAAATGATCTGTTCTGCAGTGAGGCGAAAGGCGTGTTACTTTGGTCAATTGGAATTTTATTTGGTTTTTTGAGGTCCATCTTACGCCTACTCTTGACTTTAGTAGGTAAGTTAACCTGGTTAACCACAGGGACCTGCGCAGCTGATTGTGCTGAGTCACTTCCTTCTCTTCGTAGATCAGCATTAGAAGAATTTTCAGAAACTTTCATCAGTTTTGGCGAACCAGTTTGTGAAGCTTTCTTACTCTTGCTCATCAACTTCTTCCCCGCATCTCCAGCCTAAAAGAAGTAGGCATCATTTGAATTCAGTGAGCTCTTGACTGGATAAGACACTGGCTTGGGTAATCAATGCACTATTTGAGATACGGAATGTATTTCTAAGTCTGTGATAACTATGTTATCTCAATAACAAAGAGGTCAAAACAACAATTCAACAATTTTGTAAAAGTTGTGAATGTGATCCGTGCTATTCAAAATGAGAGAGCAGAAGCTCCATTATTCTCTGAAAAAAGGTTATTGTGCAAGACAAAAGAAATGGATGAGGAATATAAAGTTACCTCAATCCCTAGGGATTCACCAGGATGAGCTTCAATATTTTGAATCTGCAATAACATTTTTGTACATTTCATGCCAAAAATTAATTTGATAAAGATGATGAGCAAAGCTGAGAGAAGTTTTATGTCCAATCTCACCTTTGACGCTAACCACTTTTGCTTTCTCCTTGATGTTTTGGAGATAGATTGACGAGAATCCAGAATTTCTTCAGCGACAGCACTAACATCGGAAACTGAACCTTTTCCAAGTTTTGACGTTTTACCAGAAGCCACTTCCGAATTTATCATTGATAGGTAACCTTTCATCCTAACCCCTGCGGATCTACGTCTGTCCCGTTTCTGGTTTACTGGCTGAGCTTCTAATGACCCAGATTCATCTACATGATCGTCATCTTCATCTTTTAACTGAACCCTTGACTCTGACACATCGGAACAAAATTGAATTAAGTTATGACTGAATAAAGAATAAATTCATACATGATGAATGAAGACTGGAAAAACCAAATAATGATTCCACGGATGACTGAAATGGTAAATCCATGAGCTGCAATAGCTTGATCTAACGGAAACATTCAGCGAAACTTTAAAAAATAAAGAGTAGAAATCAAAAAGTGAGCTGAAATCCTAAACCCTAAACAAACTCCTCCAAAATAGAACTGATAAAACTGCAAACAAAACAATTTTCACCTCTCACCATATTTAACTGCTTGCTGAAGAAACAACCTATAAATCATTATTAAAAACATTTGCGGAGACAGTATCATCATCACATTTACCAAAAGTTACACAAATTCCGTGTTGTAAGAAATACACGGATAATACATTTTCTTATACGAAAATGGTGTATAAAAGTAAGAACCTGATATGAAATTTATCGAGCAGAGAATTTAAATGCCAACATTATAAACTAAATCAAGTTGCATGATAAGCAACTAACTGGATTAAATAATTTATATAGTCAATCTGGCCCTTCGAACAATATTTAAAATAAAAAACGTGAACATTATTATTTACCTTCTTCGTTTTCTGTTGGCATCATCAAAGACAAATCAGCCAAAGTTTGCAGGGCATCAAAGGCATCTTCATCTACAAAGATCAACATATACCAACAGCATGATGCTTGAAGTTAGTGGCAACTGGTATAGTACATAAAAAGTTCTTTCCATAAACAAACTTATGTCACAAGAAAAAGAAATAAAGTGTCTAACAACAAATAAAGGTTATTCCACAATGCAGCAACCTCAATAATGATGGAGCGGTCCACAATCCACATTATTTAAAAGCAAAAAAATCCTATATCCTAAGAGAGAGTGTATTGAATCTCTTGGGCAACATGATCTCAGTTGACAAAGGAATGTGGTGCAGTAGTTTCCAATCTCCGCCCCCACCCCCACATTCAAAAATGAACAAAGTTTCTTATCACTATTCAAATTGTATAGGAACTCTTATAATGTTTACTTCTGTTTCATAATTAGGCTGAAATACTTATATAAGCAAATGTAGGGGGAAAAACAAAGGAGAAAGCAGAGTGAAGTTAGGGCTATAATAATTTAAATTCAATATAAGAGACAAGAAAGTTTGGTCAACATGCTTCCACAACAGGCTAGCATATTAATTCCTATTTCAACCACATGATCTATTATTGGCAAATACAAAATGACGAATACATCTAAGGAATTTTAGGTCCACATATTTAAAAAGTGACAAATATCTCATGCACCCACCTACACAATCATACAAGAACATGATTCAAAGAACAAAAAGGGATTTGAAACATGAAACAACAAGAATTCATAAAGAATTGGTGTACCTCTCCCAAAAAGAACCTTTTTGCTTTTCTTTCTCTGACCCATGGAGGACCTTGAAATTTTGGGTTCTGTGACCTCAACATCACCTCTAATTGTACCAATCCTTTGACCTTCCTCCATCCTACTACATTCTTCCTTGACGTCATTCAAATGATTCTCACTATTGTAATCTACTTCAACCTTTGCAGATTCAAATTTTCTCCCTTTCTGTCTTGCTGTATGAGGACTGTCAGATTCAGTCCTATGAGATTCAAACCTAGTCAACTCTCCAGTGTCAGCTTCCACACTTCCTTCTAAATCTTCTTCATCCATAGCCAAGAGCTTCGCATTGGCCATTTCTGGTACAGAATCCTATAACCAACAACAGGTCCATAAATTGTACAAAGAAGTGTGTTCTATTTTACAAGGTCAAAACCATTACCTTTCTTTGAGCGTTCCTAAAAGGTGAAGACATAGCACTCTCAGCTCTTCTATTTGGTGTTCGAGAAACCTGGGGAGAACCACCTCTTTGTGAAGCCTCAGCCAAAGCTATGGCTATTTCATGAGCAACTTCTTCAACATTGGCATTAGCCTTTAACTTTAAACCTTGCCTGGTTGGAGAAAAATACGTTTCCGAATTGATATTTTCATATGAAAATGAAACGGGGAACCTTGGTGTCCTTTTTCCAACAGGACGGGGTCGGCTTCCTGAAACAAACACCAGAGGAAAAATCTCAGAGTTACATCTGAGTGTGACTCTTATTACGGTAGATAAAAAAGAAAAAATATCTATGAACTCTCTAATTTGAGAGGTCAGTTGTTGTGTTAATGTCATTTGACACCAAAATGTGCATGAAACCAACAATGACAGTTGACGATGTGAGTTATGCTATGGCCTAGCTGGGATTATTTTATAAAATAAAAACAAAGAGAAAGGGTTATCCTTATAGCATATAGGGATTCTCTTTATGTAAAGGTTGGTTATTCAGAAAAATATTTGAATGTTCACAAGAGGGAATGCACCTAAATGTTTAAAGACTTGAATTTTCGTCGTGCCTGCATTGGCATCTAGGAAATTTAAATATAAATCATTAAACAAATAGGGTTGAGAAAGAAGAAGCCAATTAAGGGTCAATTGAAAACAGAAGCTTCTTGTCTGCTATCACCAGTTTGTTAATGAATGTGCGGTGGTACAGATGCATGTTTGTCTTTGCACCTGAATGGGGTTGGACGCCAGAGAGGGAGCAACAGAGGAAGAGAGCACATTACTGCATACATGCTATAGCTTGAATTATGGTTTACATAACATACCCCCAGAGCGTTTCTTCTTTAACACGGACAGACAACCATAATTTGGTGAAACAGTCTGGGAATGTGAAAGAAATTGTACGTCCAATGCTTTAGAGGTAGTGGGTTGGAGTTTTCCCCGAGCACGCTTTTGAGGATTCCGAGATGATCCTGCTCCATCATTGCTTTCTTGTTCACTATCACTTCCTGCCTGTCAAGCCAAGTTCCACATGACCAAGTACTCACAAGCCAGTTAAAATGCTATCAAAACTCGAAAAGACCAACAACATTACCTTGTCAAAACTAATAAAGCATTAACTGGCATTTAATATTATCAAATACTCTCAATAATTATTAACTGTAAGCATTCTTACAGAACAAATTGCACAAGAAACTTGAAGAACCCTGTTCATGATACAATATATTGTTAATTTCAACAAATTCCACTCTGGTTTGGAACTAGCATTTTGATTTTTCAAATATCACTTCCATTTGATGGGGAGAGATAGGAGGATAAAAGGAATATAAAATATTATTTAGGGTTCTGGGGACAAGAATGAAGCATTTAACTAATGTGTAACAAAAAACCATTTGCACCAAATTATTACAATTATTCATATTGTGAGATCAATTTACAACACACTTAGAGTTTTCCATTCATTTTTTATTTCTTTTTGTATATTTGTCTTCATTAATAGAGGAGCACTTGTCATCAAATCCTGTACATTCTTTTGTTCATCACCAAAATTCTGTTTTTATCAAAATTAACGATTTCAGCTCTTCTTAATATGAATTTTTCAGCACAAATGTACGGTCTGCTATTAGAATTAGAATAGTCTCACCAAATTGCTGTAATGGTCAGTCATCATAGCAATCAACCCAACTACAGAAGCAGTCCCCTCTGGAAGAGATAAGTATGCCTGAAATTACAGAAGTGAATATAAATTACTGGATTAATAATCTAAAGAAACTTGAGCTCTCAATCATAATTTCCTATTGAATTACAAAAAATTGGCAATCTTCAACCTTAGTGTCAGTTATGGTTTAACATAGCCACAATACCATTTAAGAAGTTCTACAACAATGTATAGGGTGTGATAAGAATGAAACTAAGCATTGTGGCCCTTATCGTTTTGTTACTTAAGAAATTAACATTCCCATCTAACAGTTCAGTTTTAATAATTTTAGGGTTACTAACAGTCACGCCAAAAAATGTTATGCACTGTAGCATTTTGGTGCTCAACATATTTGGAGCAGAGAACGCATATCTAGTTCCCTCATGGCTCCATGTATTTTTTTCTACAGAAAAGTGAATATGTTTATTTTTATTCTACATAATGACATTGTTCAACTCATGTTTCATTCATTTCAGTATTCAATATTATATCATACTTCAAATATTAAGCCAATGTGGAGAGTCATTTCTATTATTGCAGTTATTGACATATTGTTAAGAGAATCTAGGATAAAAAAAGAATTGTAATTCAGGCTTAAAGTCTTAAGCTTCATTTTGGGCTACTTATAATGAAAAGTGTCAAAGTATCATAAAGTAAAATCGGTTTCTGATAGCATCAATCTTTCCATGGATCAAAAGGGACTGTGTTTTGTAGAACTGAACTGGTCCTCAGGAGAAAAGAAAAAACTTGACAGGAAAAGGGTGATTTTCATTACTAAAATAGTAAGATTCAAAATGACATGTGAGGTAAAAAGAAGATCTGTTGCGAGAAGATGAATGTGCACTAGTCATTTCTGTTGAAGACAAATAAAAAAACCACATTTACCCTGTTCATTGTGTAAAGAGCCTCCACCATTTCGACAGGTCTGTTTCGTACAGCACCAGCCACCTGTAAACATGCAAAAACAACAAGAAGATTTTACCAATAGACAAAATAGTCAAAAAAGAGTATACTTATCACTCATTATTCCACAACAAGAAGAATACTGAGCCCAACTATACCAATGATATACTTAAAATCTAGATAGCAAAGGTTGTATTATTTGCAAAAGCCCAGATCATTTATTTAAGAATGATAATTGTACGCGATAAATTAATATAGCTCATATAGAGGAGTCCAATCTACTTGGTATTTTACATACACTTTAACTAACCTTTTTCCAATCTTTACCATGTTTACGGTAAGCTTCATAGAAACGACTTAGCTCTTCCTTGCTCCATTGGGGTCCAAGCATGTCAGACAACTTCCTCTTCTGCAAAAAAATATAGGAAATGGTTTTTCTAATGATGCTTCCGTTTTCTATAAGTTGTGCACTAGTAGAAATGATTAAGAAAAACAACATAATTGAAATCAAGTAACGACACCACTACATATGGCATTTAAACGTAAGCATTACATCAAAGGAAGAAAGCTTGCACATGAAAGCTATTTTAATAGAAAAGACGAATCAAGTTTGACATCCTGAAACTTGCAATAAGAATCGAGATGATGTCCTTGAAACAAAAACTCCCTCGTCTTTTTTAAGCAATTTTCCCAATAAGACTCAAAAGGCCATGTCAATTGTTATTGTTACACTGACCATAGCACAAACCCCAGCTGTCGCTGACCATAGCACAAAGATATTAAAACAGAAAGTATGCTACTCAGGAACAAGAAGTCCATGCATCTCTAAAAAAATAGCAAATAAACAAATTTGATACAACAATAAATTAGTATACTTCGTTAGTATTTGATCTACACTTTATGGACATTTTGATAATAATGCAAAACTTCAGTGTAGAAGATTATATCTCATATAAAAGCAAGAAAGATAATTATGAAAGCTTCAAGAAGACAAACAAGAGTTGAAATACATTTTGCTTGTGCCAGAAGTGAGTTTTGACCAGACCAAAATTTTCATTAATGTAACAGAGAACAGAATAAATAACCATAAAAACTCACCCTACTGTTGCTTCTTTTAGCACTGTCTCCATCTTTACGAGGAGATACTTCATTGATATAAGAATATTTCTTATTCACGCTTCCAGACTTTCTTGTTGGCCCCATGACAGCTACATTTACAAGCAACAAAAAGTTAGAAAAAAAAAAATCGAACAGTAAAAAAATTAACAAGCATAGCAATCACAAACTATAGGACAGTTGAGAATTGAGATATTAAACCACATTTACTAATAATCACGAACTAGGCACCTTTATTTTCTCTTCAAAAATTATTTTGAGCGCACACAGTATAAAAATCCAAAATTGCAAGTAAGGAAGGCGCCAAATAAACTTGCACTCTCGACGAGTAATTTCTTACCACCACAGCAGAAAAGCAAATACAAATTTAATAACCCATTTCAATAGATCAGATTAACTTTAAAACGAATTAAGCAATCCGGCCTGAGCAAACAAAAAATATCCACCAATTTTTTATTTTTTTTAAAATCCATTTTTCAATTGTACAAAACAAAAACTTGCTGAGAAATATAACAGATTAATAAATTAGTCAACATATCGTATTCCAAATAAATTATACTGAAATCCAAAACTTCAGTACACCAAAACTCCAATTTTACATTCAATATAGAGATCCGCGCATTTAAATGTGTAGTACATAAAAACTACACAGCTTTCAAACTCGCCAACTTCAAAACTAAATCAACCCCCACTGCCGCTTTTCAGCAATTCACACATAAATACCAAATAAAAGTTCAAATTAGCAATAAATGAATAAAAAATTTTGAAATAAAAACAGAAAATCACTGAATTCAAGCAAAAACAAACAAAAAATAAAAAACTGAACCAAAATCTACTTCAAAAAATTTACCACAAAAGAAACAAAATTTCCAGTTGATAGCCTGAAGAGCTGACACTCAAATTAAACAACAAAAAAGAATAATTAAACAAAAGATCAGAAAAAGTCCGGAACTTTTACCTATTCAATAAAATCAATTTAAAGCATTGGAAAAACTGAATCGAGAAGAGATTTGAAGCGTGTGTACGATTGGAGATACACTTGAGATTACGAGTGCAGAGGATTTTGGATTTTAGAGAGAGAAGAAGATTAATATATTTTATTTTTTGGGGGTAATAACCGCGAAAATCTATTTGTATCGTTTTGAGGTGAGAAGTGCATTTTGATTGTACTTCAAAGGATTATTCAATTGCATGCAAGTCCCTGAGGTTTAATATGTGTTCATTATAGTTCTTAGGGTATTAATCTCACTATCTTCAGTCCCTCAGTTTTTTTAATTCGCTGATTATTCGTCCAAACCCGAAAATATGTGGCTAAACTCTCGATTGGGCCGGCCTGGCCCAAGGTCATTTATTCAGTTTGTGAATTAAAGATAAGAAGACCAAAATTGAGGCCCAATTTGCAATTTTAGCACCATTTCAACATTTAACACGAGATTCTGAGAAGCTTGAAGCATTAAGTCAAGCATCAAGCCGTACGAATCTACGTATGCCCAGGCACTGTCTTAGCGTAATACAGTTTGTCTTATTTTTAATATTATTTGAATTATTAAAATTTAATAAATATAGCATATCTTGAAATTTTACATATTTTTCAAGCCTTCAACAATTACTACAATTAAAATAAATAAGAACATATAATAAATATTTGTTTGAGCCCCGTTTTGAGAGGAAAAAATGTATTTTTGAATAGTGATTTTTTTAAAATGTGCGGTTAATAATTAAGAAAAAGTCTTCTATTTATGTGTAATCTAATTTTATTGGAGAATGTTTAGTTGAAAATAAGTTTTGAAA
>CAIGRT010160954.1:0-11807 GCA_903798405.1 Fraxinus platypoda
AAAAAAAAACTGGAGAAAAAAAAAAAAAAAAAACTTGCTCCGCAATAGCTCCGCACACCGTGAAGGAGCATATGCGGAGCATCATGCTGCGCACACTGCGGAACAATCGATTTTTTTTTTTGTATCATAGAATGTGTGATTAAAAATAAGTTTTAAAGAAGGAGACGAAGAAGAGGTCGGTTTTTCTATGTAAAAAAATGAAATCTTTATTTTACATATTTAACTATTTTTACATTCAATCTTGATTTACTCCTTTACATTTTCGAGATCAATGTCTTGGTCGGTCCAATCTTAAAAAAATCGATCTTTATTATACCGTTTGACTTATTGCTGGATCCACCAAAGAAACAGTGGTTAGAACATTATGTGAGTGATAAATCTTGGATTTCCATGTTAGGGCGAAATGTGAGCTCTAATTCTTGCATTTTCAGAAGACACATTACATTAAAACTGACATCGCACAAGCCTTATTTGATTCAAACCTAAAAAGCAATGGCCAAAACTTCATTACTTGATTGGCTCATTGCAATACAATGAACAGTACTATGCTATTGGGTAACTGGAAGGGCTGGGGGCAAGGCCTCATGAGCTGCCATCGGAATTGTCTCCATCTTGGAATCAACTAATAACAACTCAGTCGAGTTAGAATGACTCTCTTGAATGGAAATTGTTTCGATAAGTTTGAGGAGAACACACTCGAGCTCTTTTCCATCACTCCATTCGTGGATTTTTGCTTTTATGAGTGTGCGATTTTGACATATCAAATCCCAAACCGGAAAGTTCTTCCGTGGCATGACGTAATCTCCTTTTTTGAGCTTTAAACTCGGACAGAAATCTCCACTTCCGTCGCCTAGATAGATCATAGTTTTCTCTCCTTCCTTAGCCAAAGAGGCCTGAATCCTTTCTATAATCATGCCCTATTTTTGACAAGGATTGAAGAACATATATTGAGGTATCGCTAATGTGATATTTCAAAGATAACAGTCTTAACTTGATTACTTGTACATATTAATTTACAGTTCTTTTTGAGCGATTTTAAACTATTTTCAAATCAAACCATTTTAAACGTGTTCGTAAATATTTCAAACCAAACCATTTCATTTTCCAAATCAAATCAAAATCATTTTTTACGATTTGATTTGGTTTTAAATCTCATTTTTAATGACATAAAAATAATATCTTAAAAATAAGTGCAAAAATAAAAACACGAGTGTGAAATTGCACTACCACTTAAACTGAAATATTCTAACATAAAAGTTACAATAATAATATATTTGTCTTAATACAAGTTTAAATCAATAAATCAATACAAGTCCAATCATAAAATTTAAGCTTGCAATTTCATTCTTTAGATAATAAAAGTATTATCATAAATAAATCTATAACTTTTTTAAAGAGTCAATAAAAGTTGACTAGCAAGTAAATTTACTTAAGTATAAATTGATCTAGGCCTTGTATGGGAGGGATTAAAATCGGATTAAAATTAAAAATATAGCCGTTATTGTTGACTTTTATTAGACGAGTAGGACCCAATAACGGCCATATTTTCAATTTTAATTGGATTTTAATCCCTCCCAAACGGGGCCTACATATCTTGGATAAAAATAATAACCTTTTTTTTAAAAATAAAATAAAATTGGGTGAACTGTTCGATTTGATTTCAATCTATTTTTAATTCCGAAATTGAAACTATTGAAGCCTAATTCACATGAATCTAAACCAAGGGTTGAAATTCGATTTTGCCCGTTTGCAATTCTTTTTGTTCATATACATATTGAAGTTTTTATATGAAATATTTAGCCCTCGATTAATGAGATTAAAATCAAATTTTTAGCAGATTTTGATTAAAATAGTTGAAATGTGTGGTTAAAAAGTTGTGGACCATAAATATATGTGATTAAAATTAATTGTTCATTTTAACGTTGACAATCTTTAATATATAATCAACAAGATTTGTAGGGGTCACATGCTAAACAAACTTAAAACACATTTTACGTGCAATTAAATTTCAATTTTTCGTTTCACATCACTCGAACAAATAAATAAATTTTATTGGACAAAACAAAATAGAATACGAAAGTAAGAGAAGTAAATTTTTTTTTTTTTTTTTTTAACGAGCATGATCTAAAATAATAACACGAAAATAAAGAAGGCGAGAAAATATCGAACCTTGCACATATTGGGAGGGCAAAGATTGCAGCCATGAGAAGAAGATTGAAAATCATGAGAAGGGAAAATTCTTAGCCTCCCTTCTTCGTTCACATAGCCTGGATTTGTGTTGATTTCAGTAAAACAATCTCTAATTCCGAGATGAACTAAGATTGTTTCGATGTAAAATAGGTTTGCATCGCTCACTATCCTTAAATCGCACCTAAATTCAACATCAAATTACAAAAACCCTTCAAGAAAACTAGAAAATTTTATAGAGAGAAACGTAAGATATTTTTTGGAGAGAGAGAGAGAGATTATACCCTAAAGAATGAGCTGTTTTGACTGCTGGGACGACCCTTGGATGAATCGGGGCCCGTTTTAGTACCTCTTGAATGTCATCTATGGTTTTGCCTTGTGTATAGAGCTCCTTCATCATCATGTCCTGTAATTTAGTAACAAAACTACTAAGTTAATAAACCCTCTAATAACAAACAAAATATGCCCGGGTCCGGTCCGAAACAAGTCGTGCCATGAGCCGATCTTAAGGACCCGCAACTATGCTGGGTCGAGCCGAGCCCAGCCATCTGACAAGACTCGGTTGACACTTCTAGTTTAGGTATGTGCATGCTTATTTATAGATAGTTCATGATATGATGTAACTATATCTAAATGGATTGTAATTCATTATAAAAACATAGTCGACAGAGGTTGACTCATGGTCTAGCTATAGGGACCTATGGCCCGTGCTGAACCCAGCCACAAGGGCTATACTGAATAGCTGTAGGGACCTATGTCTAGAGCTGAACCAAGCCACGAGGGCTATGCCGAATAGCTGATGAAATCTACATACAGCCCGATCCAATGATACTTCTAATTCAAACACTTTCATATTTACTTGTGTACGAACCACAATGTGGGGGTGATTCTATTCAAATATTAATAATTTTACAAGTTAAATATACATTACTTTTTTTCTCTATCATGTTCGAATGATGCTACATGTACAACATTTGTTGACAACATCATATTTGATATCATCATATCCATTCATTTAAAAAAACGATTTTCTATATCACATCATATACTAGGATTTTGACGACACATGATTGTCAATCAATATTGTATACTTAGCTTTATTCATCATGTTCAATAATATCTACTTTAATAATGTAATAAAAAGGTCAAATAAATATTTTCTTGAAAATAGAACTCACCATTACGGAATTCCAAGGCATGGTGGGAAGAAGTTGATTGAACAAATCAGTGGCGCCCAATTCATCCACCACCCAATTATCACTATCCAAGTCGATTATCGTCTTGTCGAAATCAAAAACCACCACAATTCCGGCCATTTACGAGGTTTTGAAAAGTTTAAGGTTCTTAAGAGGATATGTTTGGCTTCAAAAGACTTGGTATTATGTTATCCTATAATGAGGGCTATATATAGGAAATGAAATGCCAGGTGCCATCTGGAATTGCAAAATTGATTCCATGGAATATTATCGCCCCAACGATTTGTGGTATGTTAAAGCAAGGCCATTCAAATTCCTTTTTGTCTCTAGAAAAATCAAGATTAATGTCTACCGTTGGATTTGGTCATTTTTGAGTCTAATTGATGATCGGACAGTCACTAGGATATTTAATTAGTAGGGCATTTTTGGTAAAAAAAAATTATCATAATCCAAATGGGAAAGCACTTCAGACCACTTCCCCAACTTTGGGTGGAATATTCCTCTATGGATTCCCGCGGCTCCCAAAATTTCAAGTGTCCTAAAAAAAAGAGGTTGAATCCCAACCTTGAGGGTCCCCCACCGTCCCGCCTCTAGAGCATTGTGGAGGAGGTAAATCACGGGATGTGCCTCAACAGGTCAGGGTACATGAGCTGCCATACTGGTGTCCACAAAGAGTCAAATTTCATACCTTGTAAGAGGCAGGAATCGAACCCTCATTCTGCGGCTGCCANAAGAGGCAGGAATCGAACCCTCATTCTGCGGCTGCCAGCTCAACTGAGACTACCTCACTCCTGCCCTTTGCACCATTGAGCTATGCCTCAAGGGGCAAAAAAAATTTCAAGTGTCCTAATTTCATAGTAATGAGGTTCGTCTTTTGTTAGTTGTGAGTGAAGGGCATATTTGATAAGTTGAATTTGATAAATTAAAATTATTTGATATTTTAAATTCGATATATTTGGACATAATTAAAAGGGAAAGATATACGAAGATACAATTGAAGTATGTACTCAACTATTTTAGGTTTGTCTTTTCTATTCTTATCTTAAAATGAGTTTTGTGCCGTCTGCTTGGTTATTTTTTAAGGGAAAAGAAGTTGTGATTGTTGGGATTATGTAGCGGTGTTAAGTGGGACAAGTCGTTCGTCTGTTGCCCTATTAACGAGTCGAGCAGCAAAATACTCATACAAGCTGATGATCGTGAATTATCAGTAAAATATTTTTTTTTATTAAAAATAAAAAATTGATGAGCCACGAATGGCTCGCTCACCAGGGAGCCAAGCCCACATTTGGGAAAGCGAGTCGGCTCACGTGGTGGATCTAGTAGAGCCTAATGGTGAGCGAGCCGAGTGGCTTGACTTAGCCCATTTAACATCTCTAGGATTATGCTATTATAGAGCGCTATATAATATTAAATACAATCTCATTGAAAGAGTTTGTAGACGATTTAAACAAGTAAATATTATTAGATTGATTATCTTTGTCGTGATAAGTAATTGCATATTTACATGTTCGATCCTTATCAAATAGACTTTAAAAAACCAACATAGAATAGTGGAGAACGTTATGTGATACATGTTAGGTATATTCGAAACCCTTCCATTATTTTATACCACACGAGAGGAAGCGGAGCAATCTCAATCAGACTACTCATTGCAATTAGTTTAGCAAATGGCCATACTCTTTTGCACCTTTTTAATTGACTAGTCAGAGTCAACGTGCATTGCACGTCATTCTAAAAATACTTTATAAGTGTCGTGAATATAATATTTGACCATTCATTTACCATTTTGATCTAAATATAAGAGAAATATAAGTATATGAAAATATATGTTAATTATTATACATGCACGTAAATAGTGGAATGCATACTTGAACGTAAGTATTAGAATTACAACTAAATGTATAAATGAAGATGAATGACAAATACGATATATAAATTAATACGAATATTAATTCATTTCATTAATTTAGAATTAATATCAAGGAATATATATTTCACAATAAATGTTAAATCATTTATATTAAATGAATATAATTTAATTTCCAATTAAGTGAAAAAAAAAATATTAATTATCATAAATGGACGTGAATAATAAACTGCATCATTGAGTTTGAAATTTTAGTTAATATTAATTAAATGAGTGTTAATATTAATATTAATTAATTGAGAATTAATAACATGGGTATGGAGAATGTGAAATTCTAATTAATATTTAATTCATGAATGTGAATGCTAATTAATTGAGAATTAATTATAATATTTATTATAGTTTGTAAATTAAATATATATTGAAAAACGAAAAATAAGATATTATTGAAATAATTGAATTGTATTAGGGTTTTAATCGTCCAAAAAATGATTCTCACTTGATGTGATATTTAATATATTTTAGATTAGTTCTTTTCATTTCGTATGAGAATCCAAAAAGCCGCAATGGTTTTTATTGGCACTTATTCCATTAGTAATTTGTCATGTGGCAATATATAGCGATAACATGCAAAAATCGTTAAGAAGTTTTTTGATTAACACTTTTCCTGAAAGTACAAAATGTATCCATCAATAAGTAACTCTACAACGTGATTGTATCAGTGAAATTATGCATCAAATTGAAAATGTGCAAAATCATCTTTGTTAAAAACAAAAGCAAGGATATAATTGGATGTCACATTTCTTTTGTCATAATTTGTTGTGTCAAAATATTAATAAATATAAATGGGCCCCACATAATTGTTAATGAAAATCGATTCTTAACAACAAATTGGGGCTAGGTAGAAGCTTAGTATATAGTATCAAACAATATAATAATAAGAAATTCATTTTTCTTTTTTAATATTGTCACTTATTATTTAATTTAACTTGTCGTCGACGGTCCAATTTCGTTTTTGGGTGGAGTGGTATGCTCAAGAGTAAACGCATAATGGAAAGTGTAATCTGATATATGGTGCAAAAGTTGTTTGTTTTGTAAAGTTGCCTTTTCGAAATTCAAATTAGAAAGCAACAATGCAATTCTTTTCTGGTTAAACTATACACACACTTTTTAACGTTATAAAACCCAACGGTCACGTCGTCACGAGTATAATACACTACGATAATGCGTGCTTTTTCTTTAGTGAAATCAGCTGCTTGCACTTTTGTTCTCACTTTTGAATTCTGTTGCATATAGCCAAAACCATGTTCTGATCGAAAAATTATATTATTTGCAATTTAATTGAAATAAATTTATCTTGACTTTAAAAAAAAAAAAAAAATAATCTGATACGCTTCAAATTCTGTTTTTTGTAGAAGACTTTCTTATGGAAGTCGTGTTAGTGAATCAGTATAGACATCTTGTATTGTTGAATCGAGAACCCACACTTCATAGATTATGGTACTAAAGAAATTATCCTTTTAACTCGTGGGTTGGCTCTCACGAACAATGATTTCTTATCCTCATATCCAATTTAGATTCTTTTACATGATAGTAAGCATTAGAACCAAAAAGAAAAAAAAAATGTAAAGAATCACAATCATTTGTAGGTTTACCAGACCAAATGTTCGTAGGCTTTTTCCATTAATTGCACAAGTCGATAGGCGATTAACAAGATGATACACATATACAACTGCCTCAGCCCAAAATACTTTGCTCAACCTAGAATTGTCCAACAACAATATTATCAAGAAAAGTCCAATTCATACGTTTCGCCACCCTATTCTGTTTTGGTGAACTTCTAACTGTGAAGTTTCGTGCAATTCCATCAAATCAACAAACTTGAAACGACGGATTAATTCTATGTTGAGTACATTCCAATGAAGCAGCCATTTCCAAACTTCAAAGTGAACATTAAACAACATACCTTCAGTGCGACGGATGGTAGTGCCAAATGTCACTCTTTTTTGGTTTCTACTAACCCAATGTGCCCGAAATTCTAATTGCAGACTTTTGCACCTTTCAATAAGCTTCGCTTTACCGATCCATGCAAAGATTTCTCACATTAGTCCCAATCTCATATGCCATAGCTTGGTGATGTCATGGTCTATACATTTTTTGGATACTATAGTTGTTGATCATACAACTGTCTATTTTGAAAATAGTACAAGTTGATATTTCTAGTACCTTTCATCTCTGATGATTAAGATTTTTTCTTCAAATTCGGTATCACCGAACATCTGTCAAAAGTATGATTGTACCATTTGCATTCGTCTAATAGATTGTATGCATCCCAATAATTTTACGTGTAATGTCATTCCCCATGTAAACAACTGCGCCATATATTTTCAAAGTTTAAGAACCATGTCCTATTGGGGACACTTGTGTCCTCAACCTACCATTTTTTACACCCATATCTCCAACCTTTTAAAACTATGATACTCATGTCTCCAACTAACAGAAAATGTTTATCCGAATGTTAAATAACCACATAAAAACTTTCATGATGCCGGGAATGGTCTGAATCAAAGGGACGAACATGGATGAATTTTACTTCAGTTGAATTTCTGAAAGAAAATTATGCGTTTGAGTCACATTATTTTGGAAGAATATATTTTGAAATAGTAGATTGATGGAGAATGTATGGTTGAATAAGATGGAAAAATTATTAATGTGATGGAAAATATTATTTTATTGAAGAATGTGTGGTTGAAAATAAGTAGAAAAATGAGAATGAAAATTTTAATTAGCTCAAACAGGGGCACTATTTGGTTTGGTTTTCAAAAATGGAAATCTTTTTCAGTTCGTCGCATACGAGTGTCACTTGACAATTTAACATTTATTTGAACGTTTTCCATTAATTTGGGACTTGAGTATCGCGATTTTAAAATGATGAAAATGCAAGTGCAACAAATGATAGGTTACGAGTTTCAGTTATTGCATAGTTACCTGAATAAAACATAAATACAAGACCAGACCATTTAAAATTTTTAATCAATCATATAATCTTAGTTAGATCCTGAAATTTAAATGCCCTTTGACTTCACCAACCAGACCATTTAAATTTTTTAATTTCCAATTAATGAGAATAAAATATATCTATA
This sequence comes from Fraxinus platypoda, assembly GCA_903798405.1. NCBI lineage: Eukaryota > Viridiplantae > Streptophyta > Magnoliopsida > Lamiales > Oleaceae > Fraxinus > Fraxinus platypoda. The sequence continues at coordinate 8,394 of CAIGRT010160954.1, forward strand.
GAGAACATTTACGCATTGAAAGAACATAGAGTAATAATTTACTAGTTGAACTCGTGAGTTATAGTTAGGGGTGAACATGGTTTTATTTGGTTCTAGTTCCAAGAAAACTGAATCAAACCATGAACCAATGGTCGTTCTGATAATGGAACCAAATGATTTTTTTTAAAGATATGGAACCAAACCAAACCGAACCATTCGGTTATGATTTGATTTGGTTTAGTTCTAGTTTCATTTCTTAAATTTTATATTTGCATCATATAAGTTAATAATTTATACCTAAATAAAAAAATAAACATCAAACATTCAGGAAGTTCAAATTTCAATCATCGAGATCAAAAAAATCATAACTAACAAAGAAAACATATTCATAATTTGAATACACAAATTAGTTTTCGTTCTCATACAAAAAATTGTTTAATAAGTAATAGTAATGATTCACTAAATTAATTGCAGTAGTTTTGAAGGCACACCCCTACAATAAAGAATGAATTATCAAAATTTTTACAGTCCACTTTTATAGGCAGCATTAACCGTATTAATACTTCATGAATGCTTATTAGGTTTTCCTCTATTTGTGAAGAACACAAATAACTTATCAAACAATCAAGGTAAAAAAAAATAGTTTTAAGACTTTTTAAGTAACTGGCCAATTTCATTTTTCGATCTTAAATGACACTCCACTACTTGATGAAATGCAGTACTAGCAAGCCAGGACGTTGTGTAAATTGAAAATGAGTGAAAGAGAAATGATTCAACTGAAAACAAAATTAAGGTGTAAGCAACTAATGAGCTGTTCGTCTCTAATGACCCAAAATCGATTAACAAATTGTATTCAATTAATGGGCTATTTCCAATGAATATAAAATTAGAGTTTCTACTAATTAATATATATATAATTAAATATTAAGTTTTGTTCTGGTTCTAGTTGTGATTCTTGAACTATAACCGAACCAGAACCAAAATCAAATGGTTCTCGGTTCAAAGAACCAAAATCATTAATTTTTTTGATAGAATCGAACCGATCTGCTTGGTTTGGTTTGGTTTGGTTTGGTTTGGTCTCGACATTTTGTCCACCGCTAGTTATAGTTATAGATCGACTCAAACTCTAATCATTGATAACTATGAATTATGATTAAGATGTGATTTAATTTTAGATCGACTCAAACCTTGATCTTAAATAACTCGATATAGTTTGAAGTCCAAATTAATTAATATAGAAGTTTATACATATATGTTTAATCAAGATTCTACAAATGAAATGATTATATACTTTAATATTATTTTTAAAAGGATTTAGCTGCATGCAATTAAAAAATCATTAGTAGTTGCAATTTATATAATTATCCTGGCATCTTTGTTTATGATGTATAATTATCAGTAGTTCTAAATTCTATCTTTTAGATTATTATGATAGTAAACCATTCTAATCATATTTTAATTCACTGTAGCCTATAAATGCTGGGCTGGGCTGGGCATAATTATCTTCCATTGATACATTAAATTTACAGTGGAAATGGCAAAGACTATAATCACAATTTTGTTTCTTTGCCTGTATGTTTGTATTGCTGACAGAGTGATCATATCAGATGTAGGGAAAATGAAGAATGCTTATCAGCTCAAGGATCACGAAGATGACTGTCGATCTTTGAAACATTATTACTATATTTGTAGTCTTGCATGGGATGGAACAGAAGAAGTTGAAAATATTATTTCGAGTATTTCTTTTCACCGCAGCGAATTGAGTTAGCAAGAATTGTATGACCGATCATCATGAATGGCACATATATTATCTTCAAAAAACATGCAACCATGCTTCTGTTTCATGCTTAGGAGCGCCTGCTCCATCGCCTTTAATTATTCCTTCATTTCCTCCTTCCCCGACACCCCAACAACCGTCTCCAATTCCTCAACCACCTTCAGCGTCTCCTCCTCCAACTCCTCAACAACCATCTCCAATTCCTCATCCGCATTCAGTTTCTCCTTCCCCGACACCTGAACAACCGTCTCCAATTCCTCAACCACCTTCAGTGTCTCCTCCTCCAACGCCTCAACCATCTCCTGACCAGCCACCATCGTCTCCTTCTCCGACTCCTAATCACGTGATTCCCATCCCTCAACCCAATCCTTTAGTTCTTCCACCACCACCGCCAAATCATCCTATCCGACCAAAGAATTGTTTAGTAGCTGTCGTACGGTATGACTCTTGTGATCCAAAGGCACCAGATACAAGTCATTCATCTGCCACTCCTTATGAAAAACAATTCATTCCATCAGAAAGTGATGTAGCTAGCCAAAATATATGCAGCTGACTGCTGTGTAGCTTTGTCAATAATCGATAATAAATGTGACAACTTGGTTAAAGATATGTCTTACGTTAAGCTGAGAGAATTTTACGGGCTAGAGCAAGCTTGCTCTTTACCCTACGTGGAGGAAGCAAGGACATAATTATTGTTTTTTGTTTCATTTCGTTATTAATTTGATTTAGGTAGTTATTTAGGACCGGTCTTTAGTTTGTCGTTCTTTTTCATTTTCAAATTCTTCAGTCATGATCAGTGCCTTGTTCAATGTGGAATTTTCTCTTGATAGAATGACAGATGGCACTCTGATAAAGTGTGTTTGAAATGGCAATAATTATATTGTTTATCCATGAATCTTGGAAGTTCTAGCAATCGAGGTGTTATTGGGAAAAGATGTTGGATTAGGAGCATTGGTACGTAGTCCATATTCAACAACATTCTACAATTCCATAGAGACTAATTAATGTAATTAATTTGTTAACGATAATTGATTTAGTTTTCTTATAGGGTTAATTGTAAAATGTGTCTCCCACGGTGCTGGACCTTCAAAATAATAGAAAATTATAGGGTTAAGTTGAATATTATTTATGATTAAGTATGATAATGTTAGGTGGACTTTAAATTTGGACGAACTTTTATCTTAAAGTATGATAATCCTGATTGAGACGGTATAGCATTCAACCAATAAAATGAATATTTATTTATTTTTAGTTAAAAAGGAATATATAAAACTTGTGTTCCTTTTTTACTTTTTTTTTATTAAAAAAAGAAAAAAGATTATATTTTAATTTATTTTTGTGAGAACTCCATAGATTATCATTTGTGATAATCAATATTTCGAAATTCTATATTTTTAAATGATTTGATAATCATGTTTATAAACCATTCTAATCAACAAAAATGGTGAATCAAAATTTAACTCTAGTTAAACGTAAACTCTATAAATACCTTGTATGATCTATTTTTATTGCTACAATAACGGTACTTTTTCGACATGGCAAAGATTATAGTAACCTTATTGTTTTTTGAATAAAGCTTATTGTACATTAATTGGTTGACATGAAATTTGATACTCCATGTATTTTCAAATGTAAATGGGCGGGAAAGTGTATTTTAT
>CAIGRT010160956.1:0-31001 GCA_903798405.1 Fraxinus platypoda
AGCCCACAAACATAGTTTATTTCCAGTTTTTCCATCATATAACTTGTCAAAGGCAACAAAGGCAAATTTAATATAAAATAAAAAAATGCACAAAACATGATAATAAGGTAATATAATGCTTCAATTTATGAAGCAAAATGTCCCGGCCCTGTTCTTTTGAAAAATCGAGGTGGGAACGAGGAACATGGTCTTTTATTTTCCCTCGCTTCCCAGAAATCCTCGGCCGGGAAGAGTCACCCTTCCCATTGCCATCCTCCAATTGAGTCGAATAAACAAGTTTGAATTTTGAGACAATGGTCGTAAGATGGATCTCACAATTTGAGTCCAGACCTATCCCAGTCCCATCCCACATTTGAGTCGAATAAACAAGTTCGGATTTTTGGACAAAGGTAGAAAGATGGGTCTTGCACAAAATTTGAGTCCACACCCATCCCATTGATTGGACCTGAGCTGCCAATAGAACCAAGCAATTTGTAAATAAAACCAAGAGCAAATACCATCAAACATCTCTCAATTAGCCCCCGGGCTCCATTAAAATGAGATTTTGAGGGAAATGTGTGTTGAATTTTTTAGAATGTATAATTAAAAAATAAGAAAAAGTTTTGGTTTACGTGTAACATTATTTTATGGGAGATTGTGGTTGAAAATGAGTTTTTAAAAAATGGAGCTCAATTTTTACGAACTTTCTTTCATCTTACGACTCTTTTAATAATATAATGTAATAGAAAAGAAAATTGTGGAAAATGTCCAATTTTCACACTCCATTTTGAAATGTGGCCAAAAATTGAAATATTTGCATCCACGTTATTTTTTTTCAAATAACCGATGTAGATACCATTAAAGAAATTTCTTTTCTCAGCTAGATCCCAACATCAATTCTAAAATCAATTGGTTTCACTCACTCGACTCAATGTAAGCCAACCATCCATTCGTTGACTTCTCACCCACGAAAATTGTCACATGTTGCCTCCACCGTCTCATTTTTTTGTGAGAGAAGGACCTAAATCGACCCCCAATCGATTTGTGTTTCCCTTTTCTTTTTTCACGTGTGAATTTCCAATTCGACCATCAAAACAGATCTCCCATTTTAGGAACAACAAAGAGATATTCTCTTGGAGGCGTAGAAGTTACTGAGAGAGTGAAGATTTTGGGAGGTTTTCTCGAAATTATATTAGAATCAGAAATTTGTGGAAAAAAAGGAAAGAACATGATAATTTATTTGATTGGATAGACCCTTTCATTGCAGGAATTACAATTCTCAAACCACAGGCTATTCTTGTTTTGCACTTTCTTAATTTTCCATATAAATGAACAAAATGACTTCTACATTTCCAACAATTATGTCATTCAGTGATACTATTTGTGCTTGTGTCATCTGCCAAGATGGCAACAGAAGTGCTTCAATGGCACATTCACTTGTTACACTTGCAATCATATTCGTAAATAACTGCAAGTTATTACTGTAATAATCATTTAAATTAAGATGTAGAGGTTAGAACAAACACTTATATAAAGCTTAGTAATGCATACCTTCCCTTTATTTTTGTCACTTATATTTGAATTTATCAATATGTAACTAATCTTTTAAGTACTGAGTGTTGATTGCTCTTATTTTTCCATTTTTAAAGTCATTATGCTTTCCTCAAAGTCATTATGCTTTCCTTTCTCGAGCACGGGAAAGAACTTTTCGATTGTATTCTTAAATAACGTAGTTTGGATTTTACTTCCTTGAAAAAATTATAAAAAAAGATAACCTATTAATCTAATAGTGAAACTTCTCTAAGAAAAGTATTGGCTAATTCTGACATTATATAATACCTCCTTATCTCACAAAATTAGTTTTAAAACTTCAACATGACCGTTCTTGTTGATGTAAATCTCAATGGAACCTTTTCAGAGTACGAGTACTTTTATAATCCGCTCTTCTTCAAATGTAGTCAATTGTCTTGTAAAGATATAATTATAATCTTTGTTTGATGACATTAATCCTACAAATATAAAAATAAATTTAAGCTATGACAAAAAAAAAAAAAAATACATATACAAAATGAAAAAAAAAGTTAATACATTTTAAATTAAATTGACGTCTTGACTCATTTTGTTGATATATCGATGACTCAGACATAATTGCTGTTAGTGTTTTCGACCTTGATGTATTCATCTATGATGTTACCAGCATACAAATTGAAATTTCATTGATTTGTTAGTTTAGTAATTCTTAAGTAACACATGTTCAAATACAAACTTCAAAACAAAAGATTAAAAGCGATTAGACATAGTTTTAAATTAATATCTAGAATAACATAACACAATTGGACACAAGCTTTAACTAAATAAAAAAAAATTATTTATAGCTAACAACCTAAAACCCAAAATCCTCCAACACAACCCATAATTGCATGCATGTTTTTACCATTACTTAAACATACTCAAAATCAAACATTATTATAATTCCATAGTCTCAATAATATACAGATGTGGATCATATCAACAAGTTGTATTTCAAACACATTAATTACTATATCAAAAGGATTAAAAATCATTGCTATTTGAAAAATTAATATAACAGCACCAAAAAGTAGCTTTTCATCCATAAGTGACAACTAAATAATTAGATGAAACCACTAACATGTTTGGATGTGCATAACAAACCAATTGCTATTCCCTTATAAAACAAAAAGATTCAATTTTTCATTCAATTCAATTAATTATTACTTATTATAAATTATTGCAAAATAGCTACATAGCCCAACTAAGTACTTGAGGGGTTAGAAAACTAAAGCACTCGAAGGTGAGGGAAGTAATGCAATTCAATTGGAATCTCAAGGTTAAAATTGGGGTGTAATACGTAAGATGGGCATAAGAAGTGACATGAATACTCAAAACTAAGAAAAGATATGTACATAGACACAATTACTAAATTATACATGGAGGTGGAGGGGCTAAAACATTTTAAAACTACCTATTATTGAACTTTAAAAGGAAATTAATTTCTCAATTATACTAGATGTAAATATATGGATGTATATATCATTTTTCAATCTTTTAATGCAATAAATTTTAGGTTGTCTTCCTTCTAGAACAAATGAATGTAAAAAAAATTCTCATGATTATTATTTCTGGATAAGTTTGAGAATCACATTGAGATCAAGAGATAAAATATGTGTGTGTAGTTTACTTAACAAGTAACAATGATTTCGATTGTGAATAAAGATAGAGCAGTGTTTGGTGTACAGGGAAATACTGCTAGGGGATTTACATGGGGGGCTTGGAATTTTTTCACTCAGAGATGGCAAAAAAAAAAAGCAATCATACAGGTGTTGTGCTGTCATGGCAGTTATTCCTTTGTACAAGGGGAATAACTTATAAAGATTTATTACTATGATATATGTGATCGTTAATGATGCTTGGTTGTGACATTATTTTATATTTGTTAATTGACAGAGACGTAGAAAATTCATACATCATATGGATTCGACCCTATTCGAGAGAGAGATTATCAAACTTTCATCAACACCAGCAAATATAGTCTAGAACTTGATTATAGAAATTAAAATGGATAATTAGATGGAATCAAAATCCTAATACTTTCTCACATTCAAATTTCCAAATTTAATTTTGGTACATTTTAATCTTATTAGTTGCCTTTCAATTAAATATTAGTTAAAATTACCAAATCAATTTGTGTATTATTAAAAAATCAAACAACTAGTATTAACTCACTTGAGAACAAATAGACCGATAATACTGATATTCAACACTCCTCATCAATTTATTAATTAATTATTGACTATTCGAACAATTGCAGTCCTACGTTGTAGATATCGAACAAGAAGTGGAAAAAATGCAAGGCTTGCCAATTGTAATACTGCAAACCATACCAAAATATCTTGTATTTTTTTTTTAGTAGATAAAGTGAATTTATGATCTAATTGGATTTCTTTATAGATAATGATAAAAGTCAACTACATTAATTGCACGACACTAGGAACGTTGACAAGGCAAGGATATGACACAATTTATTCGCTTCAAAGACGTCTGCACTGTTTATTATAATATTTAAAGTCAAAGGATCAACCGTCCAAAAATTTAGAGCATGTTTAATACCCATTAATTTTAAAATATATTTTTCTCTTTCTTCTTTTCGATCACACGTTATTCGATAAAATAATTTTATATATGCAAATTTAAAATTTTTTCTTATTTTTTAATCACACATTTACTGCTAATCACTGTTCCAAAATACATTTGGGCAAAATAACGGGGCTCAATCATGTCCTTAATTCATGTTTGGCTCAACAATGAACCTGTCCGCTTCAACAGAATAATTAAATATAAAAGACTTCAACTTGCTTGTAACGTTTACTTTTGTGACATCTTACGCTCATTTGATACAATGTACAGACATATTTTAGCTTTCGTATCTGATTGATTGTTTCTTTGTTTAATAGAAGTGAACACCAAATAAGACCTCAATTAATAGCTGATTTAAATTTGGCATCCGCCACTTCATTGATATGACATGCATGTTACTTGTACTTAGCATAATGAGAAATGATCTATTAAATACTGGTGTTTAATTATACTAAGTACCGCTGATATGACACATCAATTAATTTATGGATCAATTTGCGGTAGATCTTAATACTTGAATTAAATTTCTTTAATCAATAAATTGATATCTCATGTCGTTGATGCTTAGTATAAGCTAAGCTCCAATACGTAGTAGATCAATTCTCTAAGAGAATTAGAGATCATCTACTAAACATCTGTGCTTAAGTTATGCTAAGCACCGATGACATAACACATCAATCATTGGTAGATAAGTTTATGTTGAATCTTAATATTTGAATTAAATTTATTATCCACCAATCGTTTAATGTGTCATGTTATGCTACGCACCGACAATATTACATATCAGTTCATTAGTGGATAAGTTTATGCTGAATCTTAATATTTTGAATTAAATTTTTTTTTAATCAATAAATTGATGTGGCATGTCATCAGTTTTTAGTATATTAAAAAAAAAAAAAGATCCATTATGCACCGATGATTAATTTTTGTTAACTATCGATGGCATGGCATAACAATTTATTAATTGATAAGTTGATTTTTTATTTTCTAAAATAAATGTGTGTGATGGGTGAAGTAAACATATAAACGAAGAGAAACCCGTCTTAATAATGTATGATTCTTAATTGATAAATAAGAAGTAGCAACACTCCTATTTATGAGGCGGCATCTTCTCGAATAGACACGTGTTTAATATTTTTATTTTTATATACATTTTGAAATTTTAGGATTTATAGGACACTTCTGGAACAGTCATTTGAAAGTGTTCAATATATCCTATACTACTCATATTTATACTTCAAACACACGAAAAATACCTCAACACATTGAGGATACACAAAGCCCCATTTTGTAAATTTCATAATATAAAATTAATGAAATAACATACAGACAGCCCTGTTCGGTTCCACAAAAACAAAAAAAAATTAAAAAAATAGAGAATTAAAATTCAATTCAAAGTATATACTTAATTTTAATCATGCATTTCACAAGATCTACAACTTTCCAACCACAAATTTCATTAATTTTATAAAAAATTTACTAAAATTTTGATTTTTTTATCTAAACTAAATAGGGGTATAATGTAATTTAAAAGCTATTCAGTAAAGAGAATATTTAAAATTTCACTTAAAATAAGTGTTTATTGAAAAATGAAAATAGTATGAAAATGAAGATACAATAGATAAATCATAAATGTATAATAACTTCAACAGAATTTACTTTGACATATTTTTTAAGTTTTCGTGTCTTACTTTTTAGAAGTTTACGAACTCACATATTGATTTCATTTTATTTAGTCCCTGTTTGAACCACATTTTCTTCCGAACTCATTTTCACCATGCATTTTCTTCATATATAAATGGAATAAGCAGTTCTACAAGTTGGCAGCACCTGTATGACTTTTTTTTTTTCTTTTTTTATATTTTTTGTCCAACACCCATGAGAAATTGCCACGTGGATCCATGTATTGTAATATGTACAAACCTCCTATGCACATAGTACTTCTCTAAAATAATTTTACATCTCTCGAAACAATCTCGCCATTCGAACGGGCCGAAAGACTGGCTTAAATACAAACTGACGTGGCATTTGCAAATTAAATAAGCATTTTAAAGAATTTAAAAGACAAACAATATATATCATTCTTCCACAACCTTCTCTCTCCGAAAATCGTAAAAAGCCCCAATATCCAACCTTACATCTCTGGTGTCATCGCGTCGCACTTTCGCCGACGGTGTCGCCGTCACACGACCAACCAACTCTGGTCGCATTCGAAAAAAGGGGAGAACATCTACAGAACAAAAACTTCCCGTATTCCACAATTTGTCATGATTGGAGAGCTAAAGACCATTTTTTTTTTTCGATTGCAAAAGGAAATGTCCTTGCACCCGATGTAAGCATGGATTTGAGAAATGCTTTTGTGGTGTAGAAGGATAATGAAAATAAAGGGAGATTATTTCTTTGCTATAGTAAGAATTGTGAATTTTGGGAGTGGATTGTAAAAGAAGAAACAAGAGGTGAATCTAGTCGCGGCAGCGCTACTGTCCTTAACACTTTAATGAACGATACAGAAGAAGAAATGTCACACATGTTCCATTCTAGAGTTTGGATAAGTGACGAAGAAGAATTCCAAATTTCGGTGAATGTGAGCAATTTTCTCCAATTCCGGAAAGTGTGAAGAAGGGTGAAAATCAATTTTTTTTAAAGAGTGGGAATAATTTAGGGCTATATCTATATGAATTTTTTTTCTACAAGGAAAACGGTGGGAAGAAAATAGAGTAATAATTGAGACGGTATGATTGTGATTCGCACTTGCTTAGCTTCCCTCCAAAAACTAATACCACGTTGGAGTAATTGGGACCATATGATTGTGGTCCACAGTAGCCTGTGCTTCCCTCCAAAAACTAATGTCAAGTTGGAATTTTCAAATCCTTATTTTTAAACCTGGATTTCAGCCTGTCCAAGCAGTTTTATTACTCCCAAAACGAGGCTTAAACAACAAATATTCTTTGGCAGTACACTTCTCAGGTAGCAAACCACGGAGTCAAAGAGAAGCATGGCACCATGTGCGTGCATGAGCAATATATCTCGATTAGTCACCACCAAGTGTTCCAGCTCTGTGTATGTATATAATACATATTGTCAAGGAATAAAATTTCACTAAAAACAAAAATCAATTTATAATGACTTAAATTACTCTTCTTAATTAAGTTTGATATTTTAAGATGGAACTCCATGCCTTTACATGTATAAATGTAAAGAATATATACACACATGGTTCGAGAGAAATGGTCAGCCTTTAATTCATTATTGGCGTGGCTGCTGAAAATAACGATGTTCTCTATCATTAATATTATACAATGTCGTGAACTCGTGTTAGATATTCACTTAATTTCAAATGTAAAAAAATTTATAAAGTCCTTGTCTGTCTACTATTAAACTAGGAAAATAAGTTTGGAAATGTAAATTTTTGGAGAATTCGCAGTTAAAAAGTACTCAAAATATTTTATTGTTAGAATGTATGATTAAAAATAAATTTGAAAAAAAAAAAAAGTTCTGAAATAATGATAGACATCCACACAACACGTTAAAGTTGTTATCGTGCCGACACTAACGGTCGAAAATAGGCAATTGTCTATTGAGATTTGAGCATTCTTTTTATATATGACATATTAAATTATCCATAATTTGTTGTCTGACAAAGTTAACCCAATGGCCTTTTTGCAGATGTCAATTACTCAAAGATAGTGTTGACTATAGAGTAATAATATAAGTTGATTTGTCATGGTAATTATAAAACATTTACTAAGCCACGTTTGAGTCTATTTTTTTATAATAATATTTTGTAAAATTGAAAATTTTATTTTATTATATTTATTTATTTATTTTAGAATTTGAAGTTAAAAGTTTAAGAATTTTTTTTTTGATTTACATAAAAAAATTGAATGATCATATGATTAAAAATAAATTTAAAAAGAATTTTAAAGAACAAAACTCAAACATAGACATTTTCACTCGTTGTTCACCACCTCATAGATTGACTAGACAATCCGGGTAGAGTGGGACATCAATGAAGGTAAACTATCTTTAAATGAGATAAGCATGTTTGTCTAGGTTTAAATTAAATAAAAGACAAGCAAGTCACTTTTGTTTACAAAGATGTTTGAATGCTATTAAGTAACAAAAGTTACTTGTTGATCTTAAAACTTATCCGATTAGGTGATCAACGAGGCGAGAGTTTAAAATTTCTCTAAAATACGAATCGATACCAAATAGGCGAGAACTCAAGAATTATCTCTGAGATACGAGTCAATTAAACATGTGAGGGCTTATGAATGGTCTCAGAAATATAGTCGACTTCAAATAGATAAGGATTTATAAATTGTCTATAAAGATCACATCCCAAGATCTAAAAAAAATAAAAAATCGATAGCATTTACCTTGTAATATTACAACCTGAAATATAACACAATATCTCCAAAATTGGGGACCATATGCTCCCTCCATACTCGTGACAATTAATGGCAAATCGATATTTTTTCAAACTCTACCACAAAAGTAACACAAATAATGAATAAATAATAGAAAATGTGAAGCGTACATCCATTTGTATGTATATGATCATGTATCACTGCTGAAAATATGCTTTATAACATTCAACTTTTGCAGTGTGAAAATGAAGGTTTGGTAAAAGCACGAGCATTCTATATGATTGATTGGTTTTATCAAATTATGGCTTTTACTTGTGAGAGACAATTAGACAAATGACTAAATTGCCTATATTTATTTCAAAAATTTTATAGTCATAACTTTATTTGGAGGTGTATTTTATGATTTTAGAAGTCTGATCGTCGTCCAATTTGTACCAATTTTTGTCGAAAATTTCATTTTCATTTTTCATTTATTTTTGGTTTCAAATTGCATTAAAATTAAGGGAAAATTTCATAACTAAGAGATTAAGTATTATCCATTTCAAAAGTAAGAAACAAAGTTTATTATTTCAAAAATCAGATATTAATTGAATTTTATTTATTAAATAATTAATTAAAAATATATTTTATTAATTAAATATATTATGGTCACAATTATGTATTTATAAATCACAACTTAATTTTTGGTCACATATTATCAAATTAGTAGGTCACAAATCAAAAAATTTATAGGTCACAATTTATTTATCCGTCACAAATCACAAATTTTATAGGTCACAACTTATTTCACGATCACAAATTTTCAAATTAATTAGTCATAATTTACCATAATTCGAGTCACAATTACAAATTTAGTAAAAAACACGTATTCTTCTAGGTCACATATTTTTTTACTGATCACAAATTAACTATGTATTGGTCACAACCACTCTTCCCACCCCCTCCCACCAACACAACACCCCCACCACCGCCTCCAGAACCACCACCACCACCCCGCCGCATTACCACTCACTCGCAAAACCAACAAATTATCACGCCCACAGAACACCACCACCGCACACACAACACACCACCACCTAAAATATGACCACAAAACATGCCGCAAAATCACTATAAAAATCACCGATCTGTGTGTATCAAGCAAATACCACGATTTGTGACTAGGCAACATACCGACTTGTGTACCAACTATTTCCTCTATCTCCCATCTATTCCACACCACAACCACCACCCTCGCCAAAAAATTCACAAACCCGACGCCATCACCACCGTACACTAACACCGGCACCACCTCAAAAACTACCACAAAACATGCCGCAAAATCACTACAAAAACCACCTATCTGTGTACTGGCAAAAATCGTAAAATCACTACAAAAATAGTCTGACAAACCACTAGATTGAACGCCTGCAGAAGCACAACATCGCGCGAAGAGACACAGTGTAGCGCTGCTCAGAGTTGCGCATCCGCACGTAGAGGCGCCACATTGTAGCTGCGAGAAGCGACAACTTCGCCTTCGATGCCACGCCTCAACGCCGGAGGTGCCATGTCTCCGATGCCACACTCAACTCCTCCAATGTTGCGGAGAAGAGAAAATGGAGAGATAAGAGTTGTTGAAAATGAATTAGGGTTTAGAGTAGATGAGGTGGGGTTGGTTGTGGGGTAGGATGAGTTGTGTAGATTAATTTAAATTGGGTGGGGGTGGATTTGTAGATTATTTAATTTTATAGTATTATTATTAATATTTAAAAATTATAATATTATCTGATTTTTGTATTAAAAAAATTTTAAATTTGAATTTTGAAGTTGAAATTTAAAAAAATTGGTTGAAATGTTCACATGTCCATGTCGCTTCAATAATCAAACTGATGGTTTCGCTTACATCCCTAGCTTTGATCGAGAAAATATATTTTTATTTTTAAAACTCCTTATTAACTTATAAGTAAAATTTGGCGATCCTAGGCAAACATGCTCTAGCTTGCTCTCACCAACAGCAAACCGCTAACCAGCCGACCTAGGAGGCTCAAAAAAATTATAAAAAGGACCAGAAACCTAAAGAGAGTTTCATACCAAAATACTTAGCCTAAGAAAAAAATGGCTCCGATTTCAGGCCCCCACTTCATAATTTTCCCTTTCCTGTCTCAAGGCCACACGATCCCTCTTCTCTATCTCGGCCGCCTCCTCCGGCAGCGTTCTATCGCCGTCACTATTTTCACCACTGCTGGAAACTCTCCATTCATCCGGGCTATTCTCCATGACACTGAAATCAAACTTCTTGAACTCCCATTTCCACAAGAAATAAATGGTGTACCTCCTGGTGTTGAAAACACTGATGAATTGCCATCCATGGCTTGTTTTCTCCCTTTTGCTATTGCCACAAAAAATATGCAGCATGATTTTGAAAAAGCCATTCAAAATCTTCAGCCTGTTTCCTGCATAATATCTGATACATTTCTTGGCTGGACTCAACAATCTGCTGCAAGATTTGGGATTCCTCGGCTGGTTTTTTCCGGCATGGGAATTTTTTCCACCACCATGTATCAAATAATGGGTAGAGATAGGCCACAAGCCGGAGCAGTTTCCCCGGATAGTCCATTTCTGATACCTGATTTTCCTCAATTGAAGTTGACAAGAAATGACTTTGATCCACCTTTCTGTGAGATTGAACCCACTGGAGAATGGGTGGATTTCATGGCGGAGCAAATCCTTGCCAAGGTGAAAAGTCATGGCTTCATTGTCAACAGTTTTAATGAGTTAGAATCAAGCTATGTTGATTATTGGAATAAGAAAATGGGGCCAAAAGCTTGGTGCGTTGGGCCACTCTGTTTCGCAAAACCACCTTCTACGGCCGCCCTGGAGAAACCACTGTATATTCAATGGTTGGATGATAAATCTGAAAAAAGTGAAATAGTCTTATACGTTTCATTTGGGACACAGGCAGAAGTTTCAGAAGAACAATTACATGAAATTGCTAAGGGTTTAGAAAAATCCCAGGTGAGTTTTCTGTGGGTTTTGAGGTCAAAAGGATTGGAAAATTTAAAGGGTTTTGAAGAGAGAGTGAAAACAAGGGGATTAATAGTGAAAGAATGGGTTGATCAAATGGAAATCTTAAATCATAATGCAATAAAAGGGTTTTTGAGTCACTGTGGATGGAATTCAGTTATTGAAAGTTTATCTGCTAATGTGCCAATTTTAGCATTTCCAATGATGGCGGAGCAACACCTGAATGCAAGACTTGTGGCGGAGGAAATCGGTGTAGGGCTGAGAATCACGCCGTCGAGTGGGTCTGTCCGGGGGTTCGTGGCGGCGGAGGAGGTGGAGCAAATGGTGAAAGAGTTAATGGAAGGGGAAACGGGTAAGGCGGTGAAAAGGAAGGTGGAGGAAATGAAAGACACTGCATGCGCCGCCACCGTAGACGGCGGTTCTTCTTGGCACACGCTAAATTTCCTTATAGATGACGTTTGTGGGAAGAGTTTTTCACAACCTTATTCTGATTTATCCAAAAATGAAGAATTCCTGAGTTGCCAAGGGGGTCAAGATTTACTTGCCATGCATACTAATTGAAGTTGCTATTGCCCTTACAGATATGTCATTATTATAAATAATGTTATTTGGGAATAGCTTTATTTACGAAATGTCATCCTAGGCTCAACTGTTCCTCCGTGATAAGGTTGAGTCTTTGAATATAAATATACATCGAATATCAGTATGTATGAAATATCAGTATTTATGAAATGTCACAAGAGATTATGTTATTCTTGGTCGGTTCTAAAGGGCCTGTCTAATTTAAATCTTTTAAATTAGATTTGTGAAAAATAATTTTCTTAGAGGATGTGGTTAAAAAGTCGGGAAAAAAAAAATGAGTCACTGTCCAAAATTATTTTACCAAATTATGTCCCCATCTTCTAAAACTCGTTTTTCCTCAAACTCATTTTCAATCATATGCATAGTTGAATCGTTTTTATAGACTGGTCTAATTTAACAACATTAGTTCAAATAATGTGTCAAATTATCGAAACTATACATTATTTAGAGAAACAATTTATTTATTCAACTGTTATTTAAGCAACCGTTTGATTTTGCTAAAAATAGATCTTTAGTAAATTTTGATAAAAGTTGATGAAATTTGTAGTTGGAAAGTTGATAAAAGTTGCGAATTCCATAAAATATATGGTTAAAATTAATTGTTGACTTTAATTTAATTTTTTATCAACTTTTTTTAACTAAATCAAATAGGGACTTAAAATGTTCTTGGTGCAAACAGGTAGGTCCTTGATTTATTTTAACAGTTTCCGAATTTGCATTTTTGGCATATTTTTGGATGAGTTTCCAATTAATCAGTACAATTTTGACAATATTGATTAAACTAGCAACGAAGTAATTTTATTAGGTTTTGTCGTCGTACGAATTGGGCACATTCTTTGAATCTTGGGGTAAGGGCTTTTGTTGATGCACATTTATTATTTTGTTGTGCGCATTCTTTGAATCTTGGGGTGAGGGCTTTTGTTCCGAAGGTAGATGCACATGTATTATTTTCTGGATCATGCTACATGTAAATCAAGATTTATATAATGGATTACATAATACTTCATTACACTTTACCATTTATAAGTTTAAAACACAATCAACTTTTTTATCCAATATTTTTCCTCCACATCATTTTATATAATCTATTATGTTCATTTTTTTATGTACAAGTAGCAAAATCCTTACTCTATTACCAATGTTGAATAATGTTAGTGTTATGGCTTGCGAAACTAGGACCCATACGTGGCCCAATCAATATACGTGGCAAGCGGTTCGAGGACCCCACGTTCAGTACACTGATGGGGACGAACCAGCCCACACGGACGACCCTCTTTAAGAAATTTGAGCGACCCCGTGTAGAAGAGGTTGGCCGACCCCATTGCACACGAACCATGTGGGAAGAGCCGATCCGAAAAGAGGCAGTGAAGAGATCTTAAGCAGTTCTTGTAGTATGTGATTGACGAGACGTGTCACTGCCATCGTCGTCGTCGCCTATTTGTTTGGTCAAATCTACTACTGCGATTGATTGATGCCTATGACAATAGAGGTCAGTCATTTGGATGAGGCCACGAACATTGCCATCTAACGTTCCTTATCCACCAAACCCAAGTATAAAATCTCACACTTAGTGCCATTCAAATGTAATGCAAGTTGAGACTCTTAAAGTTATATTCTTTCCACCAATTTATTTCATTCATCTCCCAAAGTCGACCCCATTTCTTTTATTGGAGGCTCACGTTTTAAATTCTCCCACGCTCTTAATTACTTCTCGAATTGATTTGACCGTCGAGTGCGCGCGGCCAACTCTACCCCTTTCGGAGAAGGCCATGTGTGTCTAACGATTTGTCCAAGTATGTAGGAATCCAGCTTGTGTGGACGTGAGAGGCCTTGGGATTTGTTGGCAATCTCATTGGAACATTTTTTAGAGGTTAATAGATTGGCGCCGTCTATGGGAAACTGGACACTATAACCACGAACATCCTTGTGGTAAAAGTCATTAAAGGCAGGACTTTGAAGAAGAGCCTAGTTTTTTGAAGAAAGAGCCGCCGCAAAGAGAAAGCACCTAAAACATCTGTTTTTAGCTCCAAGTCAAATACACATTATAAGTTCTAGCCACTACGAGTCACAAGGCAGAAACAGACAACATGAGGTTTCTGAAGAAGAGGTCCTCCGAACAAATGTGAACTTACATCGTCCCCACCACCAACACAGGCGAGGCGGTACCACTGCGCGCTTAGTTAGTGAGGTAGGGGAGATGGCCGCAAATATGAGAAACATGGCCCAGCAAAATGCTACCATGCAACAGCTACTCTTACAGATGCACCAGCAGGTGGGATACCAAATGCCTCAACAGGGAATGTTTCCCCAAGAAGGCGAGAAAAATGACACAACTGCCTACCCCCAAACGCATAGAAGGGAGATCAGTCCAGTAGAGAAGGAGGTGGAAATAGACACCTCCACCAACTATGCTACTAGCCGACCTAGTGGTAACGTGCCACATGAGGGAAACTCCCCCCTAGAATATGCTCAAGAATGAGAACCCCAACGATCCACCAGTATTTTTTATCGAACCAATACATGTCTAGCAAAAAAGGCGAGGCCCCCGTCCAAAGGCTGCAGGACATGAGGTAGCAAGCAGGTAAAACTTTGAAAAGCTATATGGCTCGCTTCACGGACGAGATAACCTATTATGAGCAAGTTATGGATAGAGAGGCCATTTATGCTCTAAGAGGAGGCTTCAACATGAACACTCTATTTTGGAGGGACGTGCGAAATAAGAATCCCACTTCTTACGATGCCTTGGTAGAAATGACGAGGAGCGAGATTGTCAACGAAGAACTGATTGATCACTGCAATGGAACCTCGTTGGGACTCCGACGGCCTCAGAGACAACGGCGAGGTCGTGTATCGCACTTGGTAAAATTCCAAATCAATAATGTTTTGTTTGTAAGCTGAGTTTGGACTAGAATGAGGGTTTTGTTTTGGACTTATTTCATTTTTAAGTTTTAGAGGATTCTTCCCTTCTTTTATGTTGATTTAAACTTTTCAATCCTTATATGGTTATTGCCTGTAGGGATTCGAACTCGAACAATAATAATTCTAGATCGAAGAAGAAGCAATCTCTAGTAGAGGATGACGCTTTGAAGGTAAGTTTTCTTATATTTGAATATATTTTTCAGTTTTTTTTTTTTAGGTTTACATTTCTTTTGTTTTTATGGTATAAATTTGTATAATTTTTTTAAAAATTTTGTGAAAAAAAAAAAATGCTTGCTTTGTCTATTGAATGTTTCTTTCCTCATGTTGATTGTTATGTCTACGACATTTCAACTGTGTTTTCACCTTTTGGCTTTTGTTTTGCAGGTTGTTTAGGAGTTTTAGTTATATCTTATAAAGTTTCATAATACTTTAAACAAGTTTCATACTATGTTACCTTTTATCGTTGTTATTAAATACTTTCTTTATGTGTCTAGTTTGTTTGATTCGTGTCCTTCGATTTGTGCACGTGTGTGTCTCTGTTGGTGCCGTTGTGTTCATAGTCGTTGCTTTTGTGTGCTGGTAGTGGTGCCTTCATTTATGTCCGCATTGGTGCGTGTTTTCTGTTTGTGTTGTGCTTTTGTTTGTTCTTATTATTGATTTTGTTAACATTTTGTAAACATGGCGTTCTTATGCCTTCGGCCCTTCACATTGATAATTTTTTGGCTTGCAAAAAATGTTTTAGGTCTACATTGGAGAAGAGTGACAAGCGGTTTGTTGTAGGAAGCATGGAGAACAAGAATAAGCATGTTGTTAATAGGGTAGATGATTCTGTTTTGAAAAAGAAGAGTTTGAAGAGAATGAAATGAAAGAGGATGAGAACGATGTGGAACATGATGGATCTGAGCATGATAGATCGGAAGAGGATGATGTTGCTCATGCTTCCAAGTTAAAATATTTACATTTAATTTTGATATGAAACAACGTATTTAGTCTCTATTTGGTAGGAATTAAAATTCAGATTTTAATCTAAGTCAAAGTTAACAATTAATTTTAACAATATATATTATGAAACCCATAACTTTACAATCATATATTTTATCATGTTTTATCAAAATCTACTAATAATCTGATTTTAGTCTCACAAAACATTTAATTAGCATGATGTTGGATTATGATCAAATTAAGAGACTATTGATCGTGTTATTTTTACAAATATTATATTATTTTGAAAAGTATCATACTAGGTTAGCTTGTGTTGCTGTTCTTTTTGCCTTTATTTACATAATTTGGTTTATTTGTGCGCCAAAATTGGTATCTTTGATAGTGTGTTTGTGTGTATACAATTACAATGTTTCATTCATGTCTGTACATGTGCATATCTTTGTCTGCCTATTGGTGTCCATGTTGTATTCGTGTTTTTTAGCGTCTTCCTATTCGTGTAATGCTCTTTCTCGCCTTCTATCATATTTCCTAATTTTTACTGCATTTGTTTTCATGTTACTTTGTATTGCTAATTTTTATTTTTATTTTTTTCACGAAGAATAATGACTTATTTAAGAATAATCATATTTAGTTACCTTTTAATTTTGATATCTTTACTTGTCTTTCTCTACTCTTGCTGGCTTATTTTGTCTGCTTAAGTTGGTTTGTTAGTACGTATACATTGTTTCGTTCATGTGTACATATATGTCTTTCCTACCCGTGTTAGTATCCTTGTTGCTACCTTCATGTTCCTGTGACGGTGTTTTCTTGTGCTCGTGGTGTGCCTTCACGTTCCTTGGTGTTCCTACATTTGTTACAATCAATTTGAAAGTTATTTTGTAGTATTTAGTTTATATGTTTAGGTTTTTTTTTATCAAGAATAATGAATTATTTTAAGAAGTGTCATATAATGCTACCTCTATTTTTTTCTCGTTTGCCTTTATGTGCTTATGTCTGTGTATTCATGTTTCTCTACTTTATGTCGTTTTGATACTATCTTAATGCATTCATGTATCCATGATGGCGCCTTCATGTGTCCGAAAGGGTGCCTTCGTGTGCCCAAAATAGTGGCTTCACCTGCCTTGATATGCCTTGATTGTTACACTTGTTTTGTAAGTATTTACAAATTTTACTTAATATTTTAACTTTTTTTCCAAATGTAATGCATTATTTTAATAAATATAACATTGTTTTAAAATGTATCATATCATGTTGCCTTCTGATTTTTGTTGGCGTGTTGATTTGCATACATTGGTTCTTTCATTTTTGTGCCTTTCGTCTGCTTGAGTTGCATCATCTTAGTGCTTATGTTGCAAATTTGTGTTTTTGTGTCTGTGCCTATGTGTGTGTCGACAACCGTGTCATAGTTGTTTTTATTTTGTTTCTATGTTTTGTACCATCGTGTGCCAAAAAAAAATTGTTTGAGAAGAATAATATTATTTTTGTTATAAAATAAAAGTACTAGAAGAAAAAGAGAAAACAAATATAAGAGCCAAAACTCAAGCGTGTATTTTATTGAGAATCAAGACCCGTATTTATGGGGTTCAAAATGACAATTGGAATGAAATAGACTCTCCAAATTAGATAAGTATTATCTATGCACGATGATAATACTATATAATCATCAATATTTATTTTATAATTTTACAATACTACCCCTTTGATAATTAGTTGCACAATAACTATCTCGTTGAAACATTGTTTAACAAAAATTCGATGGGACAAAAATACCAACAAATAATTTAGAGTAATAAGTTGCTACATCGTTAAAACCTCGTCAAGAAAACTCATTTGGATAAAACTTGATCGAAGGAAGTGATCCATGTCTTGTACGTCAATATCTTAAATATTACAGATTTTGATGAAGTATGTCACATGTTGTTTTGTATAGTTTTCAAATAACACCGTTTTCATATAAGATATTTATTAACATTTGATGACTGTAGTGACATGATGATTAAGAAAATAGCTGTTATTGATCCATTTGTAAGTCTCATACAAATAAGAGTATACTTGTTGAGGGTAAATATTTTATAGATTAAGGACATCATTACACAAAGAATATGCCTCGTTAAAACTTTATTAGGAAATACCTCATGGAAAAAATTGGAAAAAAAAATACATTAATTTTTTAAGTTCGCTACAAAAGTTGTCTCATTAAAAATCTTGCCGGGAAAATCCAATGAGACAAAAATTTGGTCAAGAGAAAAAAAAGTACAACGTGTATTCTTCCCCTCATGATAATAGTACTTGAATTCTATGCTTTAGGCATAAAATCATACAAGATAAGTTGGTTATAATCACATTTATTACATGCATATCAAATTTCATGCATTTTTAGACTAGTAAAATAGAGATTTGTGATTATGTCCACCACATGATAATTTATCTATTTATACAAGTTTTCACGAATTCATTATGTAAAAAGTTGTACATTTCATATTACGACTTCTAGTTTCATTTCGCATAAATATACATCTTTAGGTGTTCAGATTATAAATTCAGAAATTTCAGGTTTCTCTAGTAATTTTATTTGGTTAATTATTACTTCGATCAATATGTTTCGACGAATATATTTCAATTCCTCGCTATTCATAATATAATATAGTACATCATGTGTAAAAGTGTTATCAATAACTTTTTCTTTCTTGATTCCATTCTTTTCTATAATGACATAATTAATTGAGATATCTCAATTTTCAACATATCAGGTACCTGAACCTCTTCTAATATTTTATACTTTGTTATGTCTAAATACTTATCAAGAATATGTCTCTTTAATGTGACCATCTTTGCTAATTGTTCCATTTCGTTTGGAGATTTTTTTTTTATTAAAATCAAATATCATCACGCTTCAAGCGTACCATACATTTTTCAAATGTAATGTTAACTAATTGTCCTTTACAACGTTAATTCAAGTTGGGGCATTTAAAGTTGACGTGTAAGATATTGTCGATCTCTAAATAAATTATCTTTTGCGAGAATTTAGATAATGATGCATTTATACATTATTTCTAGTTTCTTAATTCGCCTCATTAATGTAGAGAGAATTGTCTAGTCAAATTGACAATCAGCAAACCGTTTCATAAAATATCACCCGTTAGAATTTGAGATATTGTATATCGGTTCAAACTACACATTTTTTTCTCAACATTATTTACTTTTTATCTCAGTGCATTGTGGTAGATTAATTTTGCATATACTGCACTATCAAAATAATTAGATAAAAAAAAATTAGGCTTTGATCATAAGCCAATTATAACAAGGAGAATTGTGATGTTGGCATGATGCATAATAGTTTTCTCTAAACAGAAATGAAAATACTTTTTTCTCAATTAAATTAATTGTGGACATTTAACAAGTAATATCGTTGAACTATTTATCGACATCTCAACTAACACTTGAGATTTGGGATTACTAGCATTAACAAGACACATTGTCTTGATTGTATATCTGAAAATTATGCTCATAATTTAAATTTTGAATAGTAATTTCGAAAATTTCAGGTTGCGAATACCATGCAATAATCTAATATATGTATCAAATCTATTAGATACAAATAATATCTAGATTATCAACGTGTAGGGTGACGAGACCCCATTTATCACCCTAATTAATTTTCAAAAATATTGGGAATTCAATCCCTATTTTAGATAGTGATAATCAATTTTTCGATCAAGAAAACAAATATTATACAGAAATTCATTAGATTGAAGAATCTTCTCATTGAACGTTTAAATTCTCAATTTTGTATCATTATTGATCCAGTGATGGTCTAACTAGACATGTCAAACAATAAAATATAAGAGTTATTTAACTTCGGGTTCAAAACAATAGTTATCAAAATGGTCACTAAAGTTTAGTATAATGTATCAATTAAGAAACACTATTACAAACTTTGTAAGTTTCTTTTTTATTTAATATAGAATAAATTACCAACAATAATAAGTTTAATCCCTACATATTCCACAATATTGACTTTTCTGGAGTCTCAAAATAATATTTTTCAGGAATATTGATATAAATAAACTATTGTTTCTTTAGAATCAATTAATTAAAATTGCAATTCTTTAGGATCAATATAATATTTACATTGAAATGTCTAAATTGTGATTCTTGAAAAATAACCACATAATATTCTTCAAGAATATTAATAGACATAAATTGTACTTCTTTCATACCAACACAATATTCTTCAAGAATATCGATTTGTATTAATTGATTCAAACAATTCTGCAATACTCTTTTGAAATATTCAAATGTTTGAATCGTACTTCGTTTCATAATAACAATAATATCATTCTCTTTAAAAGTAATAACATATTATTGTTTAGAGTAATACATTATGTAAGGATCTACTCTTTAGGAATAAAAACGTATTTTTTGTTAAATTTTATAGTAATATGCTCGTCGAGAACAAGTAAAATCTAATTAGAATATTAATAGAAATTATAATGTGCTACTTCAAGAGCATGTTATATTTTACCATTACTATTTCAAGAGTAATATGTCAATATTCTTTTGAAATATTGAAAATCATAATTCATGTTCTTCAGGAGCAAGTAATGTTCTTCTGGAACATTAATTTTAATTTTGTGCAACTTCATGGACAACAACGAATTATTATCTCGAAACATTAGATTTTCAGAAGCCATATATTTACTTCTTTAAGAGCAATATATCAATATTCTTCTGAAATATTGAAAATTATAATTTGTGCTTTAACCCAAAAATCAATCAATATTCTTTTGAAAATATTGAAATTGTAATATCTTGCTCTTTTGGAGCAATTAATATTCTTTTAGAATATTAACAATAGTGTGCTAGTTTAAGAATACCAGCAAACTATTATTTAAAAATATTAACTCTTCAATAGTATGTTTTATAGTAGATCATTAATTATTTGCATAGATGTGCTTGTTCAGGAGCAACAACACGATCAATATAAAGTTTATAAAAGAACATCAAAAATATTTAATCATGCTGTGATAGGATAATAATAAATTGAGTAATGCTATGTAGCCACACTGAGGTTACAACTCCAATCTAGGTAGCGCTAAATAATAGATTAAATGAAAAGTAAAATTAAATGACTTATTTAATTTCACAAATCATTTAGTGCCACATTAACGTCACCTACATTAGGGTTGTAACCCCGATAGGGACTAAATAACATTAATCTAACAAATTATATATATATATCAATACCATACAATAATATTTAGCCCATGTCGGGGTGTGATTAAAACCAGATTTTGGGACCGTTGAAAAAGTGCATGAAAAGAATTTCTTATATAAAACGAACTGACAAATATTCAGACAATTGCAGCAGTATTTACATCCTACTTCCCAATTTTGCCCTTACTTTTGCACACCTCAATTACCCACTTTCTTTCTCTCTTCACCTACCATCTTCATCCAAAAAAAAAACACAGAAAAGATCTCGAACATTGTATCGTCACCGTTCATCATCTTCGCTGGTCGTTGAGCAAGTCGTTAGTTTGTGCTAGGTGCATCACATCCAGCGCTGTTGAATCTGATTTTCACACGGTCAAAGGTCATCTGTGACACATTTTCCGAGAGTCGTCGTCAATTTTTTGGGATCACAGACCAACACCACTGATGTACCATAGATCTTTTTTTTTTCATTCGGTAAGTGTCTGCATTTTTTTCAATGTTCTGTGGTTTGTTCTTCACCTGGGTCTTAAGATCGAAAAGTTCATTTGTAAAATCCTTTTCCCGTTTTTCGTCGCAGATAGGTTTCTATGCTCAGTCGTCCACCTCCAACATGAATCTGGTTCACAATCAAGCACCGTCCCGAAAGAATGCACAATGGAATTCAATTGAAAACAATATTTTCATTGCCGCCTGCGAGACCATCATCGTCGAAGGACACTGGAACGTGAAGTGCTTCACGAAATACGATTGGGATAGACTTATTTTCTTGTTCAACTCCAATTCCGGGCACGATTGGAACAAGCAGCAGCTGAAAAATCATTAGGATGCTCTTCGTCTTAAACATAAATGCTTGGATGAATTACTTCATTGCACTGGTGTTGAATGCAATTCCATAACTGGGAGAATTATTGCTTCAGAGGAATGGTCGCAGTGAAAGATGAAGGTACCTTGCTTGTCGCCTAAACCTTATGTTCACCTTGATTTCCCAATGACATTGTTCGGCTACTGTAGTCTTTCGAATTTGCTTTGTGATTTCATTATTTGAAGTCGTATTTCACCTTGATT
Organism: Fraxinus platypoda; assembly: GCA_903798405.1. Taxonomy (NCBI): domain Eukaryota; kingdom Viridiplantae; phylum Streptophyta; class Magnoliopsida; order Lamiales; family Oleaceae; genus Fraxinus; species Fraxinus platypoda. Next base: position 22,233 of record CAIGRT010160956.1, read on the forward strand.
TTCGAATTTGCGTTGTCATTGCAATGTATAAGCTGTGAGCTTGACTTGAAGTTTTTTGAATTTGCTTTGTGATTTCTTTTTTTGAAGCAGTGAATTTGGTCTCTATTTTCGAATTTGCATTGTGATTTCATTTTTTTACACTGTGAATTTGGCCTGTTTTCACGCGATCACTTGTTTGATGGAAAGTATTAAAACTTTTGGGATTCCGATTGGCTTAAATCAACACACATGCACCCAATCCTTTACTCTGTTTCATCTCCATTCCTGAAACAGAAAAAAATTACCACAAAAATGAAGCTTGTCCACGTTTAAAAGACGAAAACATTTTCAATAGAAATTATTCTACCTTTCACGAGTCATTTATCACGTCAAATGGGCGTGTATGTTCTTTTTGATGAATTTCTTTTCTAGGTCATGCATGTGTATTTAGATTTGAACCCTATAAGATATCAAAAGACTGGGTTGGATTGGGAGAAATCATATTTGCATGTTTATGATTCGAAGAAAATTGGATTTTACCCTCTTTTTAATAATGGAACATACTGATAATCTTTGCTAGTGGGTGGGTGTTAAAAGATGAACCTCCAGGCGTGTATCGAATTGAATGATGGGGATAGAATCATGAATTTTTGAATGTGTGGCTAGTTTTCAGATTTCGAATTTTGAATGGAATTCATTATCAGTGTCAAAATATGTTTGATCTATTTTTTTTATTTTTTTGGCACATGAGAACAAAGATTATAAAGATTACAAGGATAAAGACCGTAGAAAGATCTACAGTTATAAATCTCTATTCATGGATGCGTTCAACAATGATAAGTATGCAATCATACTGACAAAGCTTTGTAGAACTAGCTTCACAGTGTTTGAGGATATCGGATATCAAGACCACCGCGATGAGATACCGATCAATATGGAGAGCAGCGGCTCAAGTGATGAGGCTGAGAAAACTAGGAAGGTTGCATCGAGTATGGATGTTTATGTACCACACAATAGAAATAAACGTAAATCGGCGTGCCACAAGAAGAATGAAAAGAAGACAAATTTCGGCATGCGAACTATTGTACTTTGTTGATTGCGATCACTGCTAGTGAACAGGTCGCGTCCAAACTCGACCACTTTATTGGACCTCCTGTTCCTAACTGGAAAACATGCTTGGAGGAGTTGGGGACGAGCAGACTTCAAAAGAAAACTGACCTTTACTATTGGACGTCCACGTTTCTGTCCCTGAAGCGTAATAGAGAGGCACTACAAATGCATGAAGACACTATTGAAAAGTTCAAGTGAGTGGAGTAGAACTGGCAGGAGTACAGGAAATCACAACCACTGTGAGATTTTTCTAGTGATATCGAGAAAGATTTTTCAGTTTCATCAGTTTGAGGTGAAAACATTCGGTACAATTAAGTTCACATTTTTATTTGTATGTTTGTTGTACTGCATGAACACTAATTCTATCAGGCATGTATGATTTGAAGTAATATTTCTGCTACGTTATTGTCAATGCACAAACATACGATTCACTTAGATTTTACTGCATGCCTACAATCAACAAAAGATGGAGTTTTCTTCAACTTTCAAAAAATTGCCTACAATAGCTATACAAGCACATAAGGACACTTCCCATCAATCCCATGTTTAACTATTTTTAGTTTTTTTATTGTACTTCCATGCCATCATTATTTGGGGGTCGAGAAGTTTAGCTGGGGGTAACTTCTATAAAAGGAGACAAAATTGTAGACTTTCTTCTTCATTCGGAACCATAGTTTGCTTGAAAATATAATTATTCTTTCCACAAAATTTATATTGAAGTTCTTTGGAAATTTCTTATATTCGATTACTAGTATAGCGGATTTTGATTTCAATCGTATGTTGCCTGACTCTGATTCTAAAGCCAAAGTTGGCGAAGATGCATATCTAGAAAAGTCGTAGCAGGACTTCATCGAGTGGCTTCGATAATGTCGAATCACCTACCTTGCCGTGTGGAACTACTACCGCGAACATAGGCATCATATTTGTAGGTTTCTGTTTCGAGAAACAGGCATATGTTCATGTTAGATGCTATGAAATGCAGTCCTCGACAGTGCTATGCAGAATTTCCAATGTATCTAGTAATGCTACAATAGTTTACACATATTCTTCGCGATGAGTACGAGTTGCACAGTGGACAACACATAGACGTATACGAACAAGTTGGCATGTTCTTCTGCATATTAGCGCATGGAAAATGCTATAGATAGGTTCAAATGCTATTTAATCATTTGATGGAAACTATATGACACTACTTTAAGTTTGTTCTTCAAGTTGTCGTCAAATTCTCTGCTCGTCTAATTAGACCATATCTGAATTACAGTCATGGTGTCGAGCATCACACACTAGATCAGAACATGTATCGATTGTGTATGATTGATGGCACACACGTGAAAATCGTTTCACCTCGGAATGAACGAATGAATTTTATCGAACGGAAATGGATTTCGCGCAAAATGTGCTTGCAGTATGTGATTTCAATTTGTGTTTCACATTTGTACTTGCAGGTACAACGAGGAATACTCATGATGCATGCATCTTGGCTCGTGCTATACATAGACCTGATATTGATTTTTCGCAACCTGCAACGGGGAAATATTATCTAGTCAACTTGAGGTTCGCTCATCGACCTGGGTACATGGCTCTGTATAAGGGATCTGATATATTGTATCATTTTCAGCAATTCTAAGATGGGGAGACCACTCACATGCGCAATTTTTAGAATGCGCATGAAAAACTTAACTTCAGGCACTCGTCATGCAGAAACGTAATCGAACATGCCTTTGAAATGTGGAAAAGTCAATGAAAAATACTCGATCGCATGATGAGTTGTGATTTTAGAGAGCAGAGTGCTGTTGTCATAGCAACTATGAGTATTCACAACTTCTTTCAACGTGGTCGACAAACCATTTACGAGAGTGGAGACTAATCCTAATGCAGTCGAGGTGGAGCTTCTAGACGAACATGACGAAATCACTGCTGAAATGAATGCACCGAAAATGCCACGAAGTGAATGAGATTGTTTTCGTGTTTATTTGGGACAACAATAATGATAATGCGTGTGTATATTAATGCCACAAATTATGATTTCGTTGTTGTTAAAATGTTTGGTTTGGCGTGAATTTAACATGGTTGTTGTATTAAAAAATTAGGAAAAAAAATATATTTAAAAGCATCCATGCATATATGGCCCTTTTTATGGTTTTACAAATTTCAAACAGTATTCTTGGGTGGTGGTTGGCCCACAAACAATAAACATCATTATTTTTGGAAAATACAAACTATTCAAGGTCAAACATGAGGCAAACAAAGATTCCACAAATTCAAATCATATTGTTGAGGGTTAAAATGGTCAATTAAAGCTATTGAAATGAAGTGAAGATAGCACACGCCACTTATGTGGGCCCATTGATGTGGCCAAAAAAATGAATATGTCCGTCTTTTAAATTCCACATCAACCAGCCAAAAAAATGAATGTGTCTAGTCGTGCTTAGCGATCGAAATTTCAGAGTTAAGTACGCCCAGACAAGGGCTTAATCAATTTATATAGTTACAGATTTTTCATACGAAGATAATAATCTACATCATTAGTACCATCATATTCACAAGATAATGTTCATTTTAATTTAATATGCAATTGAAACTACTATAAAATATTACTTTTAACAATTGACGTGCATAATGAGATGTAAAGAAATTCAATGGAATATGAATCCAAACACTTACAGATTAATTTTTCTACACAAACCTCATGCAACTAAATTTTAATGGATGAAAGCAATGATTACGTTACAAGACATACATGCAAATTTCGTCATAATATTCAAGTAAATGACAGACATAGGAAATTTTTAAAGTTGAGTGCAAGACATGAAATATTCTAATTGAGTGCATAATGATAATACTACATAATCATCAATATTTATCTTACAGTTTTACAACTATTTTAGGAAATATCATATTATGTTGTCTTTTTTGCAATGCCCCAAATTTAAAACTGATTTTTATTTATTTATTTATTAAATTAGACCGCCAAAATATCTAAAACAATAAAATAGTACTATATCAAAAGTATAATATAGGGGGCATCTGTTAAGGTTAAACAAAGGATTTCAAAGTCGAATTCATGCTTTCCGTACAGTTATACAATATCATAAAATGTTTTGGAAATCGTTTTAAGAATGAATTAGAGCAGTCTGATATATTATTATTTCAAATATTTTGTTAATAAAATTTATAAATTCATAAAAAATAGTTTTGAATTTGGGGTGTTACACTTTTAGCTCTTGTTTGGTATTTATTTAAATCGGATTTTAATTTAAATCAAAGTCAAACAGTCAATATTAACCACATAATTAATGGGTCCCACAACTTTTTAACCACACATTTAAAAACTTTTATCAAAATTTATTAAAAATCTAATTTTAATCTCCACCAAACAAGAGCTTAATATTGGTATCACATATTGTTACCCAATTATTATTATTTTAAGAAATTATCCGTTTGGGCCACCTTATTATCTCATTAAAATGAAAAATATGACCGTTATCCATCACATCAACATTTAAATTCAAATTTTCTCTCTTGTGTAGGCCTCAATAACGGTTATATTTTTCATTCTCATTCTACAATAATTTAGCTCAAGCAGGGGCTAACCTTGATTCTCTTTTTATTTTACAATATAGAGCATTTTTGTTGCACCCCAAAAATGGTGGTTTGGGAGATTACTTATGTCATCAAGCACTCTACACTAAAGAAATTAACTGGAGTTATTTATAAATTCATATTTTAGTCCATATTTTGATGTAGAGCATAACTGCTTGCAACCACAATTCATTCATTGTAAAAATGAGGCTTATGAAGTCGGATCTGTTTTGGTTGGTAACATTTGTGAAATATGCTTTGAATAGAGAATTTTTATAGTGTTGCTAATCAATTTATGGTTCCTACAATGTTTATCTTAGGAAATTAAGACAAATTTATTATAGAAGGAATATATTCATTTGGTTGACATGTTAATGTTATAATATCGTAGTTTCTTCCATTCTACTTGCACATGAAGAAATTGGTAGCATATAGTGGAAAACGAACAAGAATATGTAAGTCTCTAGACGACTAGATGATTCACAAAATAATAGAGTTATAAGAAATGGAATTGAACTACATAATGACATTTCAATTACCTTCCTAGATGAATATACGTTGAAAACCAAATTGTGTAAAACATGGCTTATAGATGTCTAAACATNATACGTTGAAAACCAAATTGTGTAAAACATGGCTTATAGATGTCTAAACATTCATAGTTATAGAAACACAACTTTCAATGAGAAATTAAACGAAAACACAATATTAAACTTTATTAAATATTAAGCATCATAGATTGTAACATTTTGACATATAGATCAATCTTGTGTCTTTCTAAAATTCCAGGGTAAAAAAATGGTACCTTTGTATGTGTCAATATATGATGACTTTATGTTGTATCTTAAACGAAAATCATAGAGGTAGAAGTTTTTCTTCGCGATGTCTTCCAAGACATTAGACATGTTCACATGACATTTCATTAATTTGTAATTTATTGAAGTGCATGTCCTTTCTTGAATGTTTATCAAATTCAATGTACTCGTACTTTTTGTATTGCCCCGGAATTTTTTTACAATTTGTTAGATTTTTTAGGGATTTTATTGGTTTCACAATTGTTATTTTATATTTAAAAAATGAAAAATCATAATTACAGCTTTACCGTAAGTCAAAAATATAATTTTAGAAAGTAATAATTGCAATATGCCCCCGATCTCCCCTTTAAATATAAGAGGGTTTTTATTTGTTTATTTATTATTTTTTACAATTTAGTTCTTTTATCCTTAACAAGTAAGTTTATGATAGAAAACTCTTGATTTTGCGTTATCTAAAGGTCATTTGGGCCTTTGGAGCCCAAATCTAATATTTGATAGACACATGACCGAGTAATTATTAGTGAAAATTACACCATCACTACATTTTAAATTAATATTCTAATATTATATTTTCACTTTTTTAATTCCAAAATCACTACAATATAGTGAGTAAAAATGATAATCATAAAATATATTCACTCCTATCGCTAATCAAAGAAAAAAGCTACAATCACTCCACCAAACGTAATTTATCAAACAATACACATAACCCCCCACCCCAAATCATGCCCAAAAATCCCTAACCCTCGTCCCCTCCATTACATCAAAGATCAAGATATAAGTGTGATGCCGAACACATATAATACCCTTGAAATCAAATCATGCGTCCCAAATGTTGAATTTGAAATCCTATATTGATCAAAAATTTTACCGGAATATCGATTTCACCAAAATGCAAAAATATGAACATTTTGCAATTAAAGAATAAACATTGCAGATAAGTGAAACTGTAATCTGCTTACACAAAATCCACATTTCGGGCAAATATTATATTGATGTACAATGATGTAAACACATTACAAAACCAAAATGAAAAAAGGTCAAATTTTTATAAGGATTGAATGATAATTTGGATGTCATGGTATCACAGAGAAATGAAATTCAACATTTAACAATGGGATGGACTATTAACCACAACGTATTATAGAATGTTGATATTTGAGGGTGTTTTATTTGGCACCCCTGTTAATTATGGAAACCCACAAGCATGTAAGAGACATCGGACTCCAAGTTTCTTAACATCCAACATTGCTAATCTCACTTTGAAGTTCCATGTCCTTGCTAGATTGTCTTCTAATTTAGGTCCATTTACAAAGTAAAATTAAATTCATCTTGCAGCATTCTCACATCATTATTTACCTATGAAATCATGTGAACCAAAATCTCTTACGGGGTGAAAGGACACCATGCTGAGGATATCTTGGGGAACTCCAATATATTCACTACAGGTTAGGTATATGTGGATGTTGTCAATTGACAGTAATCATAGATGATTCTATTTTTTGAGAGAGAGATGTTTCTATCCTAAATATAAACCATATTGTACGAACTATGCACCTAAAGAGGATAGAAGAGAAATGTGAAGCAAATGTATCAACGCAATTAGAAAACACACCGAGGAAAAGTTCAGCATTTCGAACTACAGAAAACACCAGCACCTAGTGCTGAAGGATCATCTGCACGTATCAAATGATGGAACATAATTTTAGTTTATATATCTGATAACACAAAAAATAATGATAGATAATTTGAATAATATGCATCGATTATTGAAATTGCCAACTTGCTGTTGCAGTACAATCTACCAAACTGGTAAACAACATAAATATGAATAGATGAAGATGTAAAATAAAGTGATAGAAAAGATAACATTTTTGGAAAACCGATATTGAATGAAAAGTTACACAAACATCTGTTATCAATTTTATCAGTTTCATCCGTTCCAAAAAAAATCAACTCTCTTCAGTCTTAGAATTTTATCTTCAATGTTGTAACTCCTTTATTCAATTGTAATAATGAGCAGACTCTTCCTCTATAGGTATAAAACACAAGTGAAATACAAGCTTATTCCTTCCCCAAAAAAACCTCATTCTTTCCAGTTTTTAAAGTTTTTCCTTTTCTGATTACGTTGAGAGATAGAGTATATCACAGCTAGTTCGTAGGCGGTTAACGTAGTGCATCGTGAACCAACAACCAATTGTATCCTGAGAATCAAACACCGATCAAAACTTCTTGCACTCCAGTGAGGCGACGAATTCGATTTAAGGAAACTGTGAATACATAGGCCTTCAGTTTGATTTGATTATCTAATATTTACCCACAAGCTTAAATAGAATTCGGTTTTGGTGAATCAAATTTCGTTCATCAGTTTCTGTTAATTTTCCCAGTTCATGTTTTTTTTTCCATCAGTTCTGTTCACCATTTACATAAAGTTGCATTAAGGTAGATTTTCGAGTCGTTCAAAATTGGAAGGAAGAAAAAAAATTTTTTACAAGAAGTTCGGTCTCTGCATGATTTCAAGTTGGTGGTAGTTTTGCATGGTTTAATAGATGGTTTGGCATGATTTTGTCAACTTGGATGGTTTTAAAATCATTTGGTAATGATTATTTAACTATTTTATAATTACTAGTCATGATTGCCTCATTATTTGTAATGATTGTTTACTTTTCTTTTAATGATTAATTCTAATTATTAGTTAATGATTTCTAATTCATTTTAAATGATTGTTAAAATTGTTAATTATTTGACAAAATAATCTGTTCTTAAATTCTGCAGTTTTTTTTTTTCGAACAGATAACTTAGATTTCGAATTTATAATTATTCTAAATTTTTTGTTGCTTGTTCTAAAGTTCAATGGCATCACATGGAAATGACGATGTGAACAACGGAAGCAACAATGTTGGTACCGGACAACATAAATCCTGCAATGACCGATGTTAACCCTATGGAGACCACGACTGGCATTCCTCTCATTGACGAGATAATTGGAGGCAGGATTCCTAATGTTGGAGTGAACCCAACTTTGCCGACGGCGGTGGCCTCGGCAATCCAGTTTGGCACAATACCTTTGCCAGTGCCTAGGGCTGCGGCCAAGGCACATTTGCCATCGTTTCCCGCTCCCATTTTGGTGAATCATGCAATTCGATCGGATAAGTTTGCTAATACTGATTTTAAGACATGGCAGAACAAAATTGTTTTCTATCTCACTACGTTGGGCCTTGCACGTTTCCTCACTGAGGATGCCCATATCGTGGTTGAAAACGACACTGATGTGCATAGGCGT
>CAIGRT010160961.1:0-11811 GCA_903798405.1 Fraxinus platypoda
TTTAACAGGGAATCGGTACAAGTTGTTTCCACATTATAGGAAGTTCATATCATTCATGCTCACCATGATGGGGAGAGAACGAAACTCAAAGCTCAAATTCTAGGGAATATAAGCAGCCTACATATGATAAAGGATCACACCAACCAGAGTAATTAAAATAGTAGTTAAAAAGGTCCTTTCTAATCCTCGAAAATTTGAGAAATATTCGGATACTCAAGAATGGAGATAGAGTAATTATCTATAAACCCACCAACCAGATACTCCCTGACAAAATTCTTATCTAAGCAAAGAGAAAGGAGTGCCTCAATAATGTGGAAACTAAAAATAGTGCATTAGACAAAAAAGTGTATATCTTTGTTTTCCTTTTGTCAAAATTGAATTAATGAAAATCATTTCCAATGAAAATTACAATAGACTAAATAACAACCAATGCCCTACTATATGCGCAGGACATCACAGGATGCACAAGATTCGCGGCACAAAGATAACGTCCCGAATAATTTCTGGAACTTGAAGCATTTTCAATTTTAGCAAGTGAATCAATTTCACTTTTGACACCAATGGCATTAGGTAATTCAATAGCCAGCTCAAAAGGGAAAAGGTAAAAGAATAGCACAGATTTTCACCCAGTTTAAAAGGCAGCTACCAAGATATTTGAACATCTAGACCAGAGCGCAAAAAAATTACCAGAATTCACTGGCTTCTAGAGCTACTTCATCGTCAGAATCCTTGTTAACTACCAACATATATTCTATTACATTCCTTAAATGTGGCTGCATAATTAAATCGGGAACTATATAAGGGAACAGCAGCAGGTGCAAATAGGAATATTGGTGAAGAATAAATTGTCAATTATCAAATAAATCGGGAACTATATAAGCATTTTCCCCATACCTAGCGAATCAAATAAATATAAATCATTCAAAACTTCAATTGATCAATTATTGTTAATTTTTTGTTAAAAATCATCGTGTTCGCCTCTTCCATGGGTCGCCGGCGTCGAAGAGAGAGAAGGCAGAGACAGGCCCAATGGTGCATCTCTTTCGTCGCCGATTGCATTGGGTCGCCCAGGTCAAGAAGAGAGAAGGAAGAGACGGGAGTGGAAGAAGAGAGGAGGAAAAGATGGTTCTGAGCGTTCCCGTGTTTTCCAATTTTGGGCTTTTTTTTAGCGTTTCCCGTGTTTTCTAATTTTGGGGTGTTTTGCACAGAAAACGTTCAAAAAGTTAAAAATGCAATTTTCTGTTTCAGTACAATAATTTTTTTTGTTTTCAAAAACACATTTTCAAAAATAGGCCCTAAATCGTTGATTATATTTAGTTAAGAATACATTTGTGACGAAACGTTCAATACATTTAATACCAAATGTTCATATGGAAAATCGAAAAGATACAAAGAATATAGACGACAAGTGAGTTCATTCGAAATAACTTATGAATGTCTTTCATGTTTACGAATGAATTCTTCTAAAATTTACATGTATTTATTTTAAACATTAAACAACTAACTAACATGCAACTAACGTGTAACGCACGTTAACCACACTAGTTCTCCAAAAAATCTTCGAAAACATTTTAAAATACTTTCTTTCGATAGTTAAAATAAACTCAAACACTCAAAAAATAAAAATCAGTTAAAGTTAATTTAAATAAGTACACAATCCTCGTAATATTGACATTGGACTTACATTGACTTTATTACTTGTCTTTGAACCAGACACATTAGATTAAAAAATATATATTCAAACATATTGGTAGACGAAGATACAGATAACCACTTAGACAAGAAAAAAGCACATTCCCCAAACTTTCATTTTATGGAATCTTGCCTTGAAAAGCTTCTATCAGCCACATAATTTTAGTGATTAAGATTGTATCCAACATAACAATCTTTATCAATGCCAGTTATAAACTGTCCTTAAAACAGATTATAACGGACCTACAAGAATTAATGCTGGAAAATCCATTTGAACATAATATGACTAGCAATTACAAGTGGGGTAGCAAAAGGCTCAAGTCCATGTTCATCATGTTCTTGCCATTCTAATTGAAGACCTAAAAGAAACCAGAATTGGCAATGTTATGGATTAATGATTTAATCACTAATTTCGGAAAACACAAAGTTACATTGATTCACCCTCAAGGTAAAAAAATTCTATCCATTTGCCAGCAAATTACAAGGATCTCTACTAGATTTGCATGTAAAATATTAAAATGAGTGAGAAGTAAAGAGTTATGAAATAATGATTGTCAAACAGGGCTAAGGCTGCAATTGCTTGAAACTTCCAAAAGAAGAATTCTTGGCCAGTCTAATTAGAAAAACCAATTATTTTTCACTTTTCAAGGTTCCTTAGTTCTTGTGCAAATTTTCCAGTTGCAACAGCTCAAGATGTGATCAATTACAAGGAAACCATTCACATAACTAACCAAACTTTCCATAAACTAGCATTCACTGACCATCACAAGGAGCTGCAAACCAATGCCAGACAAGATGACCATTTTAATGAATATATGAGAATAAAGTGTCACCAAAAATTAACAGAGGAACAATTTTGTAAGTCGTCAATGCTCAAATTTTCAAATTCCTATTAGCAAAACACATGAATACAAGTTACAAAAAACAATTATGCTACATGAACATCAAGGTTGACATGAAATTTGACATAATGCCCCGTGACATTCTATCATTGGACATTTTAAAATACAGTCGACTTTTTCATCCAATCATCTACCGCCACATGCAATTATGTCAAGCTTTCTGTCAAATCCTTCTGACAAAGTAGCTTTATCCTACAAAAAAAAATAGCATTCTTTCGACCACTTAAGACACAGATTCCAAAAGGCAGCAGATTGTGAAAAAAGAAAAAAAAAATCTCAATACCATGTTGGTACTTGGTAGAGTATCCCTTAATCTAATACAATACTGTTTTCAATATCACTTCTTATGACCACCATGCAATGATTTTTGGGATCCCTCAAAAAGATCTAAGAGGTGGTCTTCTAAATCATCGGCTGTGTATTTAATGTGCTTTTCGCTAATATGATTGATGTGTCTTCCAACAAAAGTCCGATAAGCCTGGATTACCTTGAGTGATGTTGAAATATGAAGATCGTCTCGAAGCTGGCTATCCAGGATTGACCATCCTGTCTGGTTCCTGTAAACCTCCTCGAATGCAAGATAAAAGCTCTGCAGTCTTTCCTTGAGAATAGTCCTCGAACTAGAATTTGAACCGGGATTTTGGATCCCTTCATCCTTGAGCAAAGACAGCATCGAGCTCCAAGTAGCTCTCTCATAATTCATTGCATGTTGTTGAAATTTCCAATTGTGCTTCCGAATCCATCCATCGCCTAGTACTGTTCTGAGTTTGGAACCTTTCACCTTTTCAGCCATGTAATGTATGTTGTTCATCAAGAAAATGTGCTGTAGGGAATCATCTTTGTATAATTTAGATTTGTCATCGAGGTTGCATTCAAGAATCGCAATGAGGGATTGGAAGTGTTGAGCCATTGGAGAAACCATGGAGCTTCCTTCAATATTCTCCTCGTCACTTATTGGACTCATGTCGGGGGAAACTGAAAAGGGATCCTCTCTCTCATGGTCCTTCAAGATCACGTCAAGGGTCTCCCGATAGTCAGCAAGAGTCTTGATGTAATTCATCACATACCTAGTGAGATGATGGACACCACCACCTGGGAAAGGATTGGTCGATACATTAGAGGCAACGGCATTCTCAAATTCGAGAAAAGTTGCTTTTGCACAATCTCCCAATCTCCTTAAGATGTCTTGGTATTCAATTTTAACACAAGATCCCGTGTCATCGGAGTATAAAGAATCGATATCAGGAATAAGACCTGCAAGCACATCATACATGTCAAGAATTCGAATCAACTTTTCTGGTTGATGGGGGCCAATGGCTATGGCTTCACCGAAATTCAGAAGTTGCAGAATTGCAGTTTTTGACGACTCAACAAAACAAACTGAACTAACTGATTCAAGATCTCCAAAAATCTTTTCACTCAGCAATTTCTCACTGGCAAGGTATACCCGCACAAAAATCTTCATAGCCCGTACCCATCTCCGGATTTTGGAGTTCAACGTTTTCCATTCCATCTTAAGCACATCCTCAATGCTCATTTTCTCCGCTTCAAGGATGTAAATGCAGTCATCTAAAGCATCTTTTTGGACACTAATAAATGCTTGAGAACATTCCCTACCAAAATTCGAGTCAAACATTAAATTGGCAATACTTTTTAGGTACGGAATCACATCTTGATGTACCAATTCGATGATGTATTCCTCCGAACCTCGGCTCATACTATCTCTTTGAACTATATCTTCAAGTGAATCATCCCCAGACGAGATTACGGACCCCGCCTCCATAATATCATCTTCATTCGAACGAAAAGACATATGCTCTGGTTCAAAAGGCTGCCTATTCTGAACAAGCAAGTTCCTAAACTCCTCTTCAAGCCTTGCCATAGCCATCTGAAGAACATCATGAGCCCTATGCAGAAGTGTTGCAACTTCACTACCATTATTTAGGCTCAAACTCTCCAAACTCTCAGTCAACTTTCGAGCTTCATCCGCAGCCTTCAAATATTCATAAGCTTCTTCCGGGCCACACTCCCATATAATCGACTGATCCCTCTCCCAATTCAAAACCTTATCCTGTATCAAATTAAGCAGCCTCTCAATCTCACTAAGTCCCTCATTTCCTTGAACTCTCTCATCTTTGTGTTCGTTCTCTCTAGATATATCACACAACTGTGTGCCTAGATTCGCCAAGATTTTCTTAGCATCATCTGTCAAGTTCTTGTTCGTTTCAAGAGCTTTCACAATTTGCTTCGCAGCAGCAATAAGTTCTTCTTCCGTTTCCATCTCTGAGATGGTAGGTTTATCGTCTGCCATATCATCCAACGATTCAAAAATCAAGAAATCTCCCAAATCCAAATACAATTACTAGACTAAATCTCACACCCCTTTTTCTTAATCAAACAAAATTTAAGCTAAACTAATCAAATGCAACCAATAAAGAAACCCTAAAATAAACCCCAATCAATTTTGTAAAAACTAGCAGAGCAAAACAAATTCAATATGTGCCAGATACATAAAGATCTTCACAAGAAAGAACGACATACATAAATTACAAATTTATTTTCAACTCGCTGCAAAAATCAAGGAAAAAAATTCAAATCTTTGATATACCCAGAACAAAAGTCATGAAAGTTGAATAGAAAAACGCAGAAATACACAGTAATATGTATCTTAAACAGCTGTTGGAAGGGCGCGAGGGAAACTATGGCCAACCATATTGAAGCAAATCTGACAAAAAAAAATGAAAAAAAAAAGTACTTATTGGAGCTTTTAAACTAAAAACCTGAGCAAAATGGCCTATCTCCAAGACTTTTTATTTTTAATGTTCTTGATTTATTCTGAACTCTGAAGCAAAATTCTAAATCCTTGTTGGCTTCATATATAATTACTTGGAATTATCGAGGTGTTTTCTTAACCTCTCTCTTCGAGGAAAATACTTGAAAAGAACAGTCAATTGTGCACGATATTTTGAAATCTGGGCAAGATTAAAGACAGAAATTACTGTATCTAATTTAACAGTTCTGCTACATGAATCACTGATTAGTCTACAACTTTCTGTTTATGAGATTTAATATTTGGGTTAAATCCACTAATACCCATCCAACCTTATACTTGGTGTCATCATGATCACCAAATTTGATTTTATTTCACCATGATCATTCAACTTTATATTTAGCGTCATTATGGCCACCAATTTAATTTTACTTTATCTTGATCATCCAATTTTATATATCGTTTTACTATGATCACCCAATTTTATATTATATTTCACAATAGCCATCTAATTTCTTTTCACAATTTTCATTAATTTTAAAATGGGTAAAATGGTAAATTTGCATTATATATATAAAATATTTTTTTAAAAAATAAAATAAAAACTTATTAAAAAAATGAAACAAAAACTTATTTAAAAAACGTTACTTAAAAAAATAAAATAAAAACTTATTTTAAAAAAAGTTAGCCCATGTTTGGTCCGGATTAAAATTTGATTTTAATCCAAGTCAAAGTCAAACAATCAATATTAACCACATCTTTCTTAGGTCCCACAACTTTTCAATCACACATTTCAAAAACTTCTATCACAATCTACTAAAAATCTAATTTTAATTCTCATCAAACACCCTCTTACTTAGAAAAATAAAATAAAATAAAAACTTATTTTAAAAAAAAAATATTTTTAAAATAAAATAAAAACGTATTTAAAAAAAGTTACTTAGAAAAATAAAATAAAATAAAAAATTATTTTTAAAAAATGTTCCTTAAAATAATAAAATAAAGTAAATTTTTTTTTAAAAAAGCGTTTTTAAAATAAAATAAAAACTTATTTTAAAATAAAGGTTTTAAAATTAAAAAAAAAAACTTTCTTTTTGTTTTTTAAAAAAAAACTATTTCATATATATAATACAAATGCATTATTTTACCCATTTTAAAATTAGTGAAAATGGTGAAAAGAAATTAAGTGGACATGGTAAATGTTATAAGAAATTAGGTGGCCACAGTGAAACGTTATATGAAATTGGTTGACTATGGCGACATCAAATATAAAATTGGGTGGCCAGGTGAAACAAAATAAAATTGGATGGTCATAGTGAAACAAAATTAAATTGGATGTCATTGTCACACTAAATATAAAATTGTGTGGCCATTGGTAAATTAAACTGTTTAATATTTTGATTACATCCTGATGGATCTGAACACCTAAATAAACTAGACAAGATTGGCTGTAAACAAATATTAATACAAGTGTTACACCATGGAAGCATATGCTAATTGAAAAAAAAAATAAAAAAAAAAATATTTAATCGTGAGATTAGGGACCGTTCCATTGAGTATGTTTGTCACATTGCTCCTTCTCCATACTCAACTAAGACGAGACGAGGGCGAATTCAGGGAGGGATTGGGGTGGGGCAAGTCTCTTGTCCCATTTACCATCTCATTTATTATTTATTTTTTTTTATTTTTTTTATGTCTTTAGTTAATGAAAATTATTAATTTTTTTTTTCAATTTCCTAAGAACAACCAATATTCCCTTTAGAAATTACAATAATTCTTCTCTTTTTGTTTGATAAATAACTTAAATTTGAAATAAATTTAAACGGGACGGGTAGCGGACACGGGGATCACGTTTCCCGTGCCTGTCACATACCCGCTTCAGGGCACCGACCCTCACCTGTCTCGTTTACTTGATTAGACAGGTAATTCCTCCCCATTCGAGGCGGGCCACGAGAGTATCAAGTTTAACGAATGTTTTTTTATCATCCCTACTTGAAATTGTACAATCACCTTTTAAAATCTCATTCTTTAGAGCATGTTTGGCTAAGCTTAATAGGGTAAAAATTACTTTTAAGTGAATTTTATTTTTAAACATATTTATTAGATGAGTCATTTCGTTTTACATTTAAGTAAAAATGTTAATTTTTCAAATATCATTGTCATATTCAAATAAGTAAGTAACTTATTTTTAACTTTAATGGTGAAATATCTACTCTCTGTCTCATGTTTTTAAAGTAGTGTGAGCAAATACTTTTCACAATAATGTATGGAACGTATATTATGTTAGGTTATTTTTAATTGTTCATTTTATAACATAGGGAATTATTTATATAAATAATATTATGGGTGGTGGATTGGTCAAAGAGCAATGGCGTACCATTGGCATTTTGTCAATTTATATCCCAAACTAAGCGTCAAATAAGAGAAGCATTTTCTTTTGTACGGTTGTCGCCTTTGATTTTTCTAAGGGAGTGTTTGAATTGCACGGAAAGTCTTGGTAATTGCACAAGTACGTGTCCCCTTTTTATTCCCATTAGCGAATTGGTAAAGAATAATGTCATGCGTGTAAATTGAGATTATTGTCATATAATGTGATCAATGATGTGGATTGAAATTATATGATCAATTAAATATGTGGATATGCGATTCACTTTAGTCCATGTTTGATAGCCGTTATAATGAGATTTTTTTGGGAAAGTAAGTTTCGAAATAATAATTTTTTTAAGAATGTGTAAAAAAAATTGAATATTTTATTAAAAGAATGTATGGTTCAAAAGAGTTAAATTATTTGTACAGATTAACTATCGAGACAACTTTACAGGTGCTGAGATGCAGCCCTTTTTTTTTTTTTGCCCAATTCCCAATGAAAATCAGCAAAGTGAAATTCTATACAATTCCCTGTAAAACTTCCATGTACATATAGCATTGTTCTACATGAAATTGTTAGTTCTTAAAACGAGAAACTAAATATAATCTACAAAATTTAAGAAAATAAAGAGTTCATTATAATTTAGCGTATGTTTGGCCCCCATTTTTTTACCAATATTTTTTAAACATTTTTCAACAATTGTGGGCCCCATGTCAAGCAACAAGGACGGCTTCCCTGACAACCACTATGATCACATGCTTTTAGGATCGAAGTTTTGTTTTTTAATTATAAATTTTCCATGTATGTCCTTAAATTGATTGTTTAGTCCCTTTAACAAGAAAGAATTGCTACACAAGCATTTTTTCAGTGTAATTGACGTGAAAAAACAGGCCATTAGAAGCAAAAAAAAAATTCAACCAACAACATCGATAATATTCAACAAAAATATGCATGCTCAAATACGACTGAACGAAAAAGCGTTCCTCGACATTGAGGTGTTTAGCGAAATTACGAATAGATACTACATACCAAATATAAAAAAAATAAACACATTGCAAAACTACTGACATAGCGCATGTGCCATATAATTGCGTAGTAGTTGCCACGACATGTCCTCTTCGACTATTGCATCTAGCTCGACGGCAATTTCATCTTCTTCATCAAGTAGGTCTATCTCAACTTCGTCGTCATCCACTTTCTTTGGTTCTACGAAAACCCTCATCCAACCGACCATTTCTCCTTAGGAAATTATGTATACCCATTATGGCCACGACCACAGCAGTTTGTGCTCGCATATTGTAATCACGCATTTGATAAAAAATCTTCCATCTATGTTTCCAAACACCAAACGCACAGCACGTGAAGTAATGGAAATTAAACCGTTCGCTTACATTTCGAAACCAGCGGCATTGCCCATCCGTTACATTGCCAAATTCTTAAAAATGATATCTAATATTAGAACCATTATAGGGAGCTATATACCCAGGCCTATGTGCGAACTTGGAGTCAACCAGGTAATATTTTTCATTCGTGGGTTACAACAAATTGACCTCCAAACTATGTACAACTCAACCAATATGCAACTGTTGTGTGTGTTCCATGTGGTTCCCGGCAATACGAACGTGAAACAAAGATTGAAATCGCAAGCGACCAAAACATTCTGTATTGAAATCCCCTTCCTACCAATGAAGTTATCTCTTCTATATCGTGGCAACACAGCTCTTATATGAGTTTCATCGACTGCATCGATGCAATCCTGAAATAGGGAATAGCGCTCCGGATTCAAGTGATAGTGAGTTGTGCCTTCGTTGTACCTCGAGTCTGATTGTATCATGTTTGCCGAGAACGTTAAGCATGCGCGAATGACCATCCTAAAATAATGACAGATGTTCTGCAACGAATGAACAAATAGAGGTTTAACTTGTCGATAGCATTTGTCGTAAGCCAGTATACACAAGAAAATTTCAACTTGTTCATATATATATATATATCGATGTTTGAGTTGTTTGAAATGCCGTAATCGACGTGCAAAAATGGGTGAACTGCATAAACATCGGAGGATACATCCTGAACTCTTGAAAATAAGTTTGTGGATAAACTTTCATATTTTGTGGAATGAAAATGTGGCCGCGTTGCGTTGTCGAAAATAAATATCGACGCGCTCTATTAGATGCCAAGTACACGCACACAATGCATCACATCTTCATCGGAACTCGTTTTCGAATTAGACATAGATTTGATGTTGCAATCTATTTCTGAGGATGAATACACCGCCGAGTCGTCCAACATCTCTCCGACGACACGAACGATATATAGTTATGAAAATAGTGAATTTGAATATGAAAACGAAATGCAGTCCTTAGAAACAATCTTCTACTATGCCAAAGAGTATTTGCTTTTCTTCTACTGCATTTGGTTTCCTACTACTCTATCTAAGGTAAAAAACTTAAACGAGGTTCCTATCTTATTTATAGAAAGAAACCTTGAGTAATAGTGGGCCTTTGGAAAAAATTGATTTCAACCTTCCATCGTTTCAAATTTTTTGTCAAATTTTGCACCACTTGTGCAAGGAATATATTCCCTGCAAAAACACCCATTGCCCATATTTTGAAATACTGCAAAAGCTTCCAATTTCTAAATAGCAAGCATTTTTCAAACAGAAAATGACAACTAGTTAAGGTACACACTACAAACATGATTTGAATCCAATTGCACATGCCATTAAAAAAAAAAATACAAGAAAATTAAAATAAATGTCTAGCACACGAAAAAAAATGAATGAAGCGATAAAATGAAGACCCCAGTGCACACGTACGTCGAGTAGCGCTCACATCTTATGTGGAAAAGACNCTACAAACATGATTTGAATCCAATTGCACATGCCATTAAAAAAAAAAATACAAGAAAATTAAAATAAATGTCTAGCACACGAAAAAAAATGAATGAAGCGATAAAATGAAGACCCCAGTGCACACGTACGTCGAGTAGCGCTCACATCTTATGTGGAAAAGACGGATTGTCCCGCTCAAAGCAGTACTCGATAAACTTAAATAGCAAGTACGGTATCTTGGTAGCACGGTACGAATTCCAATTTTCCTTTACTCATAGAAACCACATCGAAAACATGTGGAGCAGCACACCCTCCTCCACATGCCCAGATGACAGAAGTTCCACACGCATTTGATCGACATGTATGGCTTTTGATGAGATCTCGCAATTGAGGCAAGATCCGTTCCAACACTAACCATTTGCTAAAGAGAAGTAGAAACCTCTCGAGGAGTGACCTATATCTTCGACATGGCTATCACTGGAATTCGTTGTCTCCGTGTTGATGGGCAACTTGTCGACTCCGTCATCTCTGTCACTAATTGTGCCCAAGTCAAAACCCCATTGTAACAGCTTTGTTTAGGAAAACGCATACTTCGTTGAATCGCCAGTGTTGCCAAACAATTTACCATACATGTCGTAGATCTCACTGCAGGTGAATTCTTGTACTTAGCATATTTTAGTGAATTCACAAGGAAACAACAAATTATGTTCAGACAAAAAAACCTATGTAAATGTTAACATTAACATCAAAGACACAAATGGAAATGGAATAAAACATAGGGAAAAAGACCTTAGTTTAAGCAATAACGTATACTATCATAGAACATAATTGATTGTTGGTATTCAGAAATTGCTAGTAGCCAATCAACATATATATGTTGATATGTTGACATATGGTTGATTTAAAATCAAGTTTTGATTATAACAAACAAATTAATCTTGTTTGCTAACAAGGTAAATTTAAGTGACTATAGTATTTCAATGCATACGATGGAGAATTGATCAATGGTCGTCAAAAGATCAAAAGCTATCATCACAAATCGAACTTATGAAGGAAGTCAAGATCGAAGTCACATTCAAGATCTTAAGAGCCAAATTTTGAAGTGAGATAAAATACTTGATTTCTTAGCTAAAATGTAATTGTACTAACACGTTGATATATGACAATGAATGCTTAAACTCAAAATCCCTACATGCATTAAAAATAATTTTGTACATTAAAATTCATTCGTATACAATGATTTGATCAA
>CAIGRT010160976.1:0-16103 GCA_903798405.1 Fraxinus platypoda
ATTGAATGCATCCAGTAATTTTTTACGGCATATAAATCTTACAAAAGGTGGGCTTTACCTCCATGTGCTCCCTCCATGTGTGCAAACTGAAAACTCCTTCAGATGTGCTGCTGTGTACACTGTTCAAGTGATGATTTCTGTGGCCGAGATAGCTGATTTCCTCCTTCGCGTTTCGGTGATTTAGGTTATGGGATACGAGGCAGGATGGAGGGATGGTAGATCAGGGATTCGAAATCATCTGATGTAGGGATTTTGAAAATTTGAAGAGGAGAAATTTGGGCAAATCAAATTCTCCAATTCTAGGGTTCTTCGATTTTGGGTGGGAGTGAATTAATCGAAATGGTAGGGGAGAGGTGTTCTGATTTTCAGGAAAGCTTCGTGGCAAGAGACGACGGCGTTAATTGACACGGGTGATTCTATCTAGCCAGATCAGCAGCCATTCAAACAGTGATTGGGAGAGTGATGGATGGAGTGATTTTACTGTAAGTTCAGTGACTATTCATAAGCATATCAAAGTTGGGTGAGTATAACATGACGGTATGTAAAGTTGAGTGACTAATGAAACTTTTTACTCCACATATATACCACGTATAGCGACTCTAGTAGTTAGCGACTGCAAATAAGATTATTCATAAAAGTTTGTGATTGAAAATGAATTTTAAAAAAATTGGACCAAAGGTGCCAAATAGGGAACAAGGGAGGGAAAATAGATAATTTAATTAATAGTTATTGAATTTTGCTATAAATTACTACTTACTCACCAATATTTAAAAAATTACTCTTTATTCACTCAACTTTGCTATGAGTTATTACTTGTTCGTCGAAAATTAAAAAAGGTGCTCGTTGTTCACCAATCCTGGCGTGAGTCATTCTCTCAATAAAATCAAACAATGCATCCTGCAGTTCCTCTTTGATTGATCAAAGTCGATGAAACTTCAGAATAATATTCACCGTTCCTTCACAAGATCCAAATATCTGTTACTGTCACTTTCCAGTCATTTCATCCAAAAATTTCAGTTCTCAACTGAAGTTGCAACATCAACACCGCTCACCAAGAAAGCATGCATAGATCTCCTCAAGGCCTGCAAATCGATGGCCCATCTGAAACAAATTCAAGCACTGCTTTTCTCTCAAGGGCTCCACCAGAACATCGACATTCTTCATAAGATAATGGCCTTCACTACTGCTACGTCGAACTTAAGCCACGCCGAAAGAATTTTTTATCACATCGAGAACCCGAGCTTATTCATTTATAATGTTATGATCAAAGCGTATGCGAAAAAGGGTTGTAACGAGAAAACAATTTTCTTATTTGATGAATTGCGTGTGCGTGGGTTGTGGCCTGATAATTACACATACCCGTTCGTGTTTAAGGCTGTTAAAGGGTTGGGGGAGATTGATCGAGGGGAGAGGATTCACGGGTTTGTTATAAAAAGCGGGGTGTTATTTGATTGTTATGTTTGTAATTCGGTTATGGACATGTATGGGGGTTTGGGATGTGTGCAGAGTTTAAGCAAGGTGTTCGAAGAATTATCTCTGAGAGATGTGGTTTCGTGGAATGTACTGATTTCTGGGCTCGTCAAAAGCGAGAGATTTGAGGATGCTGTTGATGTATATAGGAGGATGAGGAAAGAGGGTAATGTAAGACCGGATGAGGCTACAATTGCTAGCACTTTATCTGCTTGCACAGCATTGAAAAACTTTGGTCTTGGTAAGGATATTCATGAATATGTGAAAACCGAGATTGGGTTCACGACGATAATTGGAAATGCACTGTTGGATATGTATGCCAAGTGCGGCTGCTTGGATGTGGCCAGGGGAATTTTTGATGCTATGCTGGAAAAAAATGTTATTTGTTGGACTAGTATGGTGTCAGCATATGTGAATGGTGGTTTACTGGATGAAGCTAGAACACTTTTTGAGAGGAGCCCAGCAAGAGATCTCATTCTCTGGACAGCCATGATTAATGGGTATGTGCAGTTCAACCGCGTTGATGAGGCGATGGCCTTGTTTAGGGAAATGCAAATGGCAAGAGTTAAACCAGATAAGTTTACTTTGGTTGCGTTGCTTACTGGGTGTGCTCAGTTGGGAGCTTTAGAACAAGGGGAATGGATTCATACTTATTTGGGGGAAAACAGAATACCAGTTGATAGAGTGATTGGTACTGCTCTTATAGAAATGTATGCAAAATGTGGCTGCTTAGAGAAATCCTTGGAGATTTTTCATAGTTTGAAAGAGAAAGATACAGCATCTTGGACGTCAGTAATTTGTGCGCTTGCCATGAATGGGAGAACTTCCAAGGCTTTAGAATTATTTTCAGAAATGATGCGAACTGGGATTCGGCCCGATGATGTCACTTTTATAGGTGTTTTAAGTGCTTGCAGTCATGGAGGGCTAGTAGATGAAGGCCGTAGGTATTTTGATTCTATGACTAATAGCTATCACATTGAACCAAAGTTTGAGCACTATGGATGTATGATAGACCTTCTTGGCCGTGCTGGACTATTAGATGAAGCTGAGGAAATTGTAGCTACAATTCCAGATAAAGATAGAAACATTATCGTCCCACTATATGGTTCTTTACTTGGTGCTTGCAGGAACTATGGCAATGTTGATATGGGTCAACGCATTGCCCAATGGCTAATGAAAATTGAGTCTAGTGATTCTAGCACTCATTCACTTCTAGCTAATATTTATGCATCTGCCAATAGATGGAATGATGTAACAGAAGTCAGAAGGAAAATGAGAACTCTAGGTGCCAAGAAGTCCCCTGGGTGCAGTTTAATCGAGGTTAATGGGAATGTCAGTGAATCTGTAGTTGGATAAGCACCTATCCGTATATGGCAAACAAAATGCGCGATAAAATATGATAGTTTAGCTCTATACTTTTCTGATGATAATAGCAATGTGTAAGCACCCTAACACATAACTGAGGGATGCATATCACCCTCACAAGAGAGCAATCTAATCAACATTTTTGTCATCCAAGATCAGGAAATTCCGTTGTTTCGGGGTAAATGTGTTAAACCTTGTAAGGTCATAGATAAGTACAGCGGCCCCTTGGAGTTGGGATCAAGGCAAGAAGATAGGTGTTGAAAATGCCAGATATTATGGAGGTCATACCACAGCAGAGCAACCTCTGCGCACGTGCCCAATTTATTCTAGAAAGTGGCACAAGAAGATTGAGGAATTGTCTTAATTCACACCTGTTCTGTGCTGATGCTATTTATGACTTGGGATTGGCGATAAATTTTGTAGAAAGTTCCAGGCTTCCAGCTTCACAGATGAAAGTTTTTAACGATGGCCTTATCAAAGAGCAGACAGGTATATATTTTCAACTCAATAATATTGGACCGTGTAAACTGTTGTTGATCACATTATGCTGTAATTGCATGATAGTTTTTATTTTTAGACTACAATTATTTACTGTAATTCAAACAAAAGACAGTGTTCGATTATGTTTAACACCGATCATTCTCACATTTTTTACTCAGCGGCAAGTTTGAGTGCAGATGCTATTTGGAGAAGAAGATTGTGCATTTTCTACAATGTATATGGAAAGTTGCTCCGACAGCATGTTTGATTAAAATTTACCATACCAAAAGAGCCACTTTCGTATTCACACCCTATCTGTAACATTGTTTCTCAAAGGAAAATAGAAGAATTGATCACATTTGCAAAGAGGCGATGTAGTCTAGTAGGCATGTTAATCAATGCCGGTCCTATGATTTTGGGGCCTGAGGCAAACTTTATAAATTAGGCCCCGAAGAAGACGAATATTTTAACTAATACAATCTAACCCATGCATTGAAGGTTCACAACAACCATTAGATAAATCATAAATCCCTAAAACAGAATTAATCATACCAAGTAGCATTAGCTATTGGAGCCAAATTTGCTAGCACCAAAAGGAAGCTCATTTTGCATGGCACGATAAAAGCGACGTGCTAAAAAAGTTTACACAGACAAGCTTTAATTCTTAATCATTGCATCTCAAACCATACACCTTATTTTTGCTTAAGGATTATAAAGCAAAACAATTAATTTGTCACGGTTACAATTCTAGGAACATGCAAAAACACTGATGAACATAGTAAGCATACTGGCTCTCTAACTATATGCTCACTACTAAAATGTTAATTTTGTTGCAACCACCTTAATGTGCCAAAATGTTGTCACCAGACTACCTAAGAAATTGTATATCCAAACAGCCACAAGATTCACAATAACATAAGGGCTCAAACTGAATCAAATACCCCAACTTGCAAATCTGGCTGTAACATACAACTCTGGGAAGAAAAAGAAAACAAAAATTGATGTCAAATCAAACTAACCAGTGAATGAAGAATGAAAGTAATAATAAAAGATGAATGGTAACTTGGAATTCGGCATTTGGATAACGAGTAAAAAATTACAGAGGGCATTGATGTCACTAATAGAGGTATCAACTTTACATCTTAAACACATATAACTGACAATATACCCCAACAACCCAACTTAATCCAACACCCTGTCTCCCCAACACCATCACCATTTTTCTTCCTCCTCCTCTTTGATTTCACAACCTCCCAACATTCCGCCTTCAAGCTATCAGCACCAAGTCCGATCTTTAACAAAACTAGAATAAACAAACCCCTCCCCCAAAATCTCAATTTCCATTCAACCTCCTCCTAAAGAACTTTGTCAAATAGTCACTCACTTCCAGTCATATTCCCTCCTAAACCCCAGAATCAGTTAAATCAAGCCAAAGTTGTATTAGAAAATCAGCCAGAGATAACAAAAGATCACTTTTCACCCACTTCCAAGAAAACTCAAATAGCCAAACTAGAACAGGTGGCTTTCTTATCTTCAAGAACCAATTTTTACTAAAAAATCTACAAATAAATAAATAAATAAAAATAAAAGTAGCTCATCCCAATTCACAGGATCAGTTAGCAACCATTACATAAATCATAAATCCCTAAATCGGAATTAATCACACCAACCATTAGGTATTAGATAAATCCCTAAATCAGAAAACACATTTAATTATGGGAATGATCCCTAAATTAATTTTGCTTCTTCTGAGTAGCTGACGGATTGATGGAATCGTATAAAAATTTCAAATGCATCTATAAACATTTAATCATATAGAATTCATTTCGAAACATTAAACATATACATAGAAATTTAGAAATCATATTACATAACGGCATGGGCGGCCGGCGGTTCTGGGCAGACGAGAGAGAGAGAGAGAGAGAGAGAGAGAGAGCAGGGCGCAGCAGACAGTGGTGGACGGCTGCCGGCTGCTCAACCACTCCGGGGAGCTGAGGCACGGGTGGATTTCGGGTTTTTCTCTCTTGCACGCACGCACTGAGGGTAGACGGGAAGGAAGGAATTGACCATTAAATCTGATGTTTTCCATTTAATTGCATAATTGCTGTAACGGTTTTTTTGTTGCCGACAGTATATCAGGGCTTTCTTCTCCATGTAACTCAGCATTCAATTCTAAGAAGGGCGTTCACTTTAAACTGCAGATATGGCAAATCAAGAGAACCTATATGGTTGATTCATAACAATAATGTTTCCAGAAAGCACAATCCAAAAAAATTGGTAAGTCTTACTATAATATGACGATCTTGTGCACTTATGGTAGCTACCGATATAATGTAGCCATTGAAGGAGAAAAAATATAATATGACGGTCTTGTGCACATATGGTACGATTTATCATTTAAATCATTACACCCCAGAGTCTTAGACTCTGAACCAATCAAATCACGACATCTCGACATCCAATGTGATAAAAGAGGGAAATAAGTGGATTGTTTGATCTACTCGAACGCGAAGATATCATAATTTGAGTAGGTCTGATTTGAAGTGTCACGATTTAAGACCGTGAATCTCTTTTTGAAATTTTGGTCTGGTTGTAAAAC
The DNA here is from genome assembly GCA_903798405.1 of Fraxinus platypoda. Classification (NCBI taxonomy): domain Eukaryota; kingdom Viridiplantae; phylum Streptophyta; class Magnoliopsida; order Lamiales; family Oleaceae; genus Fraxinus; species Fraxinus platypoda. The sequence goes on from CAIGRT010160976.1 coordinate 5,915, forward strand.
GAACTCCTACCGTACAAAACGAATTCATGAGATATTTTAAGCATCTCCTTTTAAACATTACTTTTGATGAGTATTTCGTTACTCTCTTTGGCTAAACTATTGTTTCAAACTTGGTAGTATCTCGAAAAATCGATTATTTATTTAACAATGAAATGAAGAAGAGATGAAAAAGATAATTAAAATCCTTATTTTTAAACAGGAAAAAAAAATTTGGTCAAAAATTTAAAATTTTACCTAAAAAACGAAATTCTTTAAGCGTTTGAATATTCCACGTGGCAGTCAAATTCAGCCTGCAAAAGGTACGCCATGGAAAGCAGGGGGGCAGCTATTGCGGACCAGTCAAAAAAATTAAGTGCATAATCGTAATTTCAAAATAATTTAGTCACGCGTGCCGCCGCCTCAAATACACGTTCCTGCAATAAAACAAGCCTTCTATTGGTACCCAAATCAGAAACCCTAGAAAGTTTGCCATAGTCACTTTCTGTTGTTGAATTTCAGATTGTTTGTGAGAATTATGGCGTCGTTCAATGAAGCACCACCCGGCAATGGCAAATCCGGAGAGAAGATCTTCAAGACCAAGTGCGCTCAGTGCCACACCGTTGAGAAAGGCGCCGGCCACAAACAAGGTCCTTCGCTCCCCCAACGTTTCTTTTAATTTTGGAAAGTGTATCTTTTTTTTTCCTGTATATGGATCTGCATGGTCTGCTATGTAAAGATATTTGTCGGATTTTATTTATGTGTTCTTGAAATGCGTTAAGTGTGGATTTGTAGCAATCAATTTATTATTTAAATTAATTTGAATTTGAATTTTTTGGGCGAGTCGAAGTGTATGTATTAGATCTTGGATTCAGTGAAAGGAAATAGAGAAAATATCATCTGAACACGGGTAGACTTCAATATACACATTTTTTCACTTGATTTCTTATGATTTGAACAGTTCTGAGGTTTTAAGATTTGGTGATCTTGATAAGAGAGAAGTTCAGCATATTATGTATTCCATAACTTGGTTCTTTTACTCTAGTAATTCAGGACAGATTTCAAATATATGAACTTGAAAAATTGTGAATCTGCTAAGAGTTTACTAAGTGGGTATTTAAATGAAATAGGCTCGTTGCATCTAACAATGAAGTTACAATCTACATGTAATAGGAATTATTACTTGATATTTCACTCTACTTGTTTTGATGTCTATTGATTTGTTTATGGGTTAAAAGTCTAGGAAATTCGTACTTTAGCCTCATAACGTTCATGTTCCTTGTGCTTCATAGAAAATCTGTGAACTCTCTTGAGTTTTATAGTGATCGAGGTCTCCATAAATCTACCTTATATCATGGATATATTTGAGTTTAACATGTAAGTTTTTGTTCAGATAACTGGTCAAATAATGTTGAGTTCTCCTTCAGTAGAGAACCACTAATTGTTGGCTGAATTAATTTATTTTTTTGGTTCAACATCTAAGGCTTTTTATTAGATAATAGGCTGAAGGTTGTTAACTCTCTTAGTTCGCTCATCAATAGTTGGCTGAATATTTGCAATTTTGCATGTGTATGTTTGTAGTGAGATTCCTCCTGTTATGGGATGAATATTTGGCCCTCCTTGTACTGTTTTTATGTAATACAGAAGATAGTTGTGTTCTGGCTGATTCTGTTCTCTCTTATTTGTTGAGAATTTCTCATGCTTCTGAATCTCCAGGTCCTAACTTGAGCGGCCTTTTTGGAAGGCAATCTGGCACTACCCCTGGTTATTCCTACTCTGCTGCCAACAAGAACATGGCTGTGACCTGGGGAGAGAATACTCTTTATGATTATTTGCTTAATCCTAAGAAGGTCAGTGGACATCTAAGTGTTTATTTAATTCAATTAGTGGTCTAAAATGGGAGTTGCACCTAATATTTTCTTGAAGCTATTCACATTTCCTTTTTATTCCCAAGATTAATATTTACGTTGAACCAGCGAATTCGATTCCCTGGTAAACAACTTATGGTTTTAGGTGGATTTCAAATCATTAGCCAGACCTCATGATTGGAGTCATTCCTCGACTTTAGCGTATATATAATTTTCAGAACACATTTGCTAGATAGGGTGTAATAATTACATGTTACATTTTTTTGAAAATTACAATTTACCATGAAATGCAATTACATAATAAACTGAGTGATATTCTATTTTTTATGGGGACTTAATGTGGAACTTTGTATACATTTGTATAAATTTTAATGTCTGAAAATATGGATGTGAAATGTAATTACACCTTGGGTTTTAATCCTGTTTAATGGACATCAATGAATTGAATGAATTTAAAATCCATTTTGAAGTCGAAACTCAGCCTATTTAAAATGAAATCATGGAGGAACATCATATGCATAGTTACGCTAGGTACAATTATTGGGCTTGATCAAAAAATGTTTCGATTTCAAATACAAGTTCCTAGATGGTTGGGGCTTGTTTTGCATAGACTAAAAGAAATTGTTATCTCATCAGTGGTGCTATAGAGTAGAACATATATGGGGGATTAGTAGACCAAGAGTAATGTGGCATGTTGGCACAGTATTTGGTTTTAATGACTTCACAGTAGAAGAAGCATTGGACTGATGAAGTGGTGAAAAAAGGGATTATTTTGGTGGATACTAAGTTTAGAGGATCTCCAAGAGACTCTAAATGCAAAATGTTCTTTACTTAAGAGAGTTCATGTTTGAAAATAAGCTACAAGAGACTCTATTTTAACTTTTTAAAATAAAAAGTGAGTTTGATTCTCCAAGTTTAGAGAGTCAAACTCACTCTTTATTTTTAATTTACAATTATTGCATTTATAAGTTACAAATTTCAATACTCTACTTCTTCAATTATTCAAACCTTATTTAAATTGATTGGTCATTAACATATAAAAAAAATGTCAAATAAAATATGATGAGAAATCAATATCTTTTGAGAAAAGCAAAATGAAGAGCTAATACAGATGATATCGTTCGAGTGTATAAAAAGTATTAACTCTCTAAATTTAAAGATTATTTCTATTATGTATAAGATGCTCTATTAGGGATAAGGCTTAGATCGATATTTGGTGTATATTCACATGAATGATAAGATATCATCTAAATGGTTTATTACTTTCTTGTTTTTTTTGTTTTCCTTTCGTCGTATCTTAGCTCATATTTTGTAAGATACCTTCCTCTTTTTCGCCATTTGCGTTGAATATTTTAAATGTATATATTGCAAACAGTAGTTAAGGACCATGATATAAACATTGTTGGTATCTAAGTTTTGTGTGTTCAGGTTTTTATGCATGTAAATCGAGTTCATTATTCTTAACATATAAGTTGTCCCCCTTATATAGTTTACATAATGTTTTTCTTCCACTATTTTGCCAGCAACATTAATCCTCTTCTGTTGTTTGGGTAGTGTTATACACGAGGATGCATGTCTTTCTGATTATTCACGTGGTTGAAATAATGCTTGCTTCATTTTGAAATGGATATTTTTGGTTGCAGTACATTCCTGGAACTAAGATGGTTTTCCCTGGACTGAAGAAGCCTCAAGATCGTGCCGATCTAATAGCCTATCTCAAGGAGGCAACTGCGTAAAGCTTGTAGCTTTTAGGAAGCTAGTAATATTTTATGAAACACGTGGAGATTGGTGTCATTTGGGAAATTTTTTCTTGAGGAATTGCAATTCTATTGAATAAGCATCACAGTTATGCACTGTGCTATTTGTTTGTTTGAGCTTTTACGCCAACAATGGAAGATTTTGTTGTGCCTAAGGCGCATGATTTTTTGAACCGATATAGTCGGGTACATGTCTTTTCATACGTTGATGAATTCATCATATGATATTTTACTTGCTGTTTCACATATTGATTAGCAGTGTCTTGAAGTTGTTTTTGTTTTCACTGTTGAAAAGTAGTAAATGTTATTGGCTTTGACTTAAATTAAAATCTAAATTTTAATAATCATCAAACAGGGACTAAATAGACCTATTTCATTAGACCCATCGTGTCTCTTAAAAAACAAAACCGTTCATCAATTTTAAACGTAAAACCAGACTGGATTCAATACACAGAGTCATATCCAAGACATGCTTAATGCAGGTCGAACAAAATATTCACGGCCAATCGCCCTTAAAAGAGTAATATATCCCTGTTTCCTCCAGTTGTTTATTTAATATATATTGAGTGAAATAGGCGCTTCACCATCTGAGGAAAGACAAAGTGTGTATCGTCGAGATGTTATGTAACAACTCCAGAAATGTTATGCAAATAGAATCTGCCAACAAGGCAGCTCCAAAACCTTCATAAACACATGCCCCATGTACCAAGTAGGCCTTTAACCACTATATATATATTCATGTTGCTAGCTGCTTTCTACAAAATTCTATCGAGTGTTCGACATAAAATGCTTTTTATGTAAGATTCCTGTGTAGGGAGGAAATTTCTCTCAACCCGAGTGAAGAAACCGGTTGTTCCCTTATCTGAGATAGAAGGATGGAAACTTGCTCAGTTGCCATATCTAGGCGTTCTTTTGACTTTGCAGATTCTGTTACAAGAGTCGATACCATACTCTGAAATAGTTGAATCCTTTCCGTATGGTCATTTGGAGCCATCTGATGAAGTTTTGTGGACAACATGCTGATTCTTCGCCAACGCAGGGGCAAATACCTTTCTGGGATTTGGAAGCAATTACAAGTAGAGAGAACTCGAAGAGCATGCCTACAGAGGATTCCAGAGAACTCAAACTGGTGGCAACTGCAACTAATGATGCCTTCACGTGGGACCCAATAAACTTTTCGACCTCCCTCAAGTTTTGTGCGGTGTCTGACGAGGAAACCATCTTCGATCTGAAATGATGCGTAGTGAGCGGCCATAACGAGTTGCTCTTGGAGCTTCGAGAATGCATAAGGTGTGAGAACAGCAGCTGCATGGGACTCCATGGGAGCCCCTGTTTTCAGGGAAATGTTTTGGAGATTCTGCTGCATTGTTTGTTGTTCTCCAGCTTGATCCTTAAAATCCACAGCAACAGCTACCTGATTGTAAAGCAATGTCAAACAGCAGCAAGAAAATAAATTTAATATCGCTGACCTCTAGTAGGCAAAAATCTAGTTTATATTTTACGTTCAGAGTTCCTTCCTAACAAGATGACAACAAATGAAAAAGAGACTACTACAAAATTAATTTCTCAATAAAATTCTTTTTTAAAGGCTGATTAGAAGATTATTCATAGTTTCACTAACAGTCCAATAGCAGTCTCTGAAATAGAGTTAATTTCTCCTTGTATTTCAGCTTATGGAGTATTCAACCCAAAACTAGAGTTACAAAATCTAAAACAGCAACTTGGAAAAGAATTTATTGTAATAATAAGAACAAATGACCGCTGCCTCTGTTGTTAGTGCCAAACTCGTCTTATTTCCTCTAAAGCTATTTGGATACTTGGAGCAGAATTTTAGTCACTTAAATATCAATCAAGTGGCACACTTTCGGATCATTTTCACATCTAACGAAATTGTTACCAAAAAAAGATTCCACATTAGCTTTTCTATTAAGCCTATTCAAGTCAATTACACACAACAAATTTCAACTCCTATGAAAGATTAATAGTCGTTTATCCTAACAAATAAAATCATACAAAAGCAAAGGCTGTTTTACCGGTGCAAGAAAATCAAGTTATTAAACTCTTTTGTTACTTGGTGAGATCCGAAATATACAATGTAATTAAACGTAATACCATTAATTGACAAGAATTAATCTGTGCAAATTTTACTAATGCTATCTCTGACCTAGCAGCAGATTTATTTCCAGAAATTCGCTCTGTACTGATGAAAGGGAGACATCAATAGCCATTCAGTGCATGGTCAGTATGAGCAATAAAAGTGAAAACCCAGAGTTGTTTAAGATCCCCAATGTGCTCCATTAACTCGTGTGAAAATATGTCAAGAGACATAGGCAAAGAAAGATAATCTACCCTCCAAGATTTAACAAAAAATGTTCAGATGCCATAAAAGAGGATACTTTTCTGTCTAGACAAGACTATCGCATAAAGGATATTAAAGTTTTTTAAGTCATCCACCAATATAATGCTCGTATACACTCAACCAACAACACACATCCTAATGAGATATGATGAATACATTTAATATACCTAGACAGCTTGAAGTAAGAGAACATACTTGTTCCAAGAAATGTGTGAGACGGGTTTGCGAACTCAAAAATCGTTGAATAAAAGCATTAATTGACTTTGAGAGGCCAGGTGTGGTCATTCCTGCGAAAAAATGGCTTCTCAAGTATGGCAATGCCCAAAACGATCTTAATGCATACAGACTAGCTATATGCCTGTTCGAATGCAAACCAAAAGAATTCACCATATCTCTCCAGCCCAATTCAAAATCGTCAATTGCTTCTAGATTGTACAGTCGATAAAACTCAGCCTTCCACTCATTGTACCGTTCTCCCAGAACAGCATTAAACCATGAAGGAAATTTTGCCACTATAAGCCATATGCAAAGAGCGTGTCTGGTAGTTGGCAGCTCCATTCCTATTGCTTCTTTCAGACACATATTTTGGTCTGTTAATATTGTTTGCGGAGCTGTCCCATTCATAAATCCCAAGAAAGCCTTCACAACCAAATGCCGATTAAAAAAACCCAAAAAAAAAAAGGAAAAAAATTTAGTATACAATTTCTAATAGAAGAGATACAGATTAAATGTGTGCATATTTAACTTCTATGAAGAAAAAAAAACCGACTTCCTCGGACTCCCTTTTCTTTTACTATGTTACATTTTCTTTATTCAGTTTTTGTTTTTATTTTTTTATTTGAGGGTGATCCAGATCTACAGACAGTGATAAGAATTTGCACCAATTCAAATAGTGTGAAAATGTGTGCCATGTAAAATTATATCACCAATATAGAAGATGTACCCCATTTTCATTTTTGATATTATTCTTACAGCAAATAGGGGGTAACAAAACCATGAACCCAGTTATTCACATTAAAAAGCATGGCCATGTCCAGTTTGACACATAATCGGTCACTTTTTTTCTTGGCAACCTCCCCCAGTCCAAAGGAAAGAAAAACACACAAGTTATTCGGGAAAAATTAAATGGTAGTTACAGGGATAGGATAGAATGAGAATTAGAAGCATAAGAAAGTTATATTAGTCATGTCATTACCTTCAAAGCCCATGAGAATGACCTCAAGTTTTCCTCTCGTAGGAGCACGCAACCGAAAAAGCAAGGCATACCATAATTGTTTATTCCAACCCATATTCCAAGAGGCATGTCAAAAGCAGTCAACCGATGTGTAGTATCAAACACCACAGAATCGCCAAAAATCTCATATGACTGAACAGATGAGGCATATGACCAAGATATATTCTCCAATCTGCCGTTGGAATCAAGAGTAAACTCAAATTTAAAATTGGGATCTTTATCTTTAATGTTTCTGCACATCCTTAGTAAATCTATGCTCTCATCCTCTAGATCAACTTTCCTAAAAGATTGAAGCAAATTTCGGACATCCTTCTCTGTGAACGGCAAATATCCAGGCTCTACGCACTTTTCAAGTTCCAGTAGCCGCATCATCTGTTGCACTGAAATTCCAGTCTTGGCAAACAAGAGGATACGGTTCTTGTCAGATTCTGATATGGTACGATATGCAGGAAGAAAGCGCACTTGATTTGGTTCTAGGAGTTCGTGATTATGGTGGTTTGCAAACCCCGTAACCCGCCATTCAGGTACTCCTAATTCAGTTGACTTGGTTATACGCATATATGCTTGACATCCACACCGTGAAGATTTTCTGTTCCTTTGGGGCTTGTTTTCATTTGAGGTTTTGACAGGAGTATTACCAGCTCTGTGGCAGACAAAGTAACGCCTCGTGAGACCTTTTCCAATACCATCTTTACCTTCTGTACGATGGCGCCGAATCGAAAACCCACACCTTTTTGCAAATTCACTGTAGAACTCATAAGCAGCATCATGAGTTGCAAATCTTTGCCCAATATATGGAATGGCATCGTTTGTTGTTTCTAAGGACAGTCTTGTTTCATCTGGTGATTCCTCGGCACTGCTTGTATCATCCAAAGATAAGGATCTTTGATCCGAGGGATCATCATATACCAGCATCATATGTGCAGCCTCTTCAGACATTGTAGCCTTCTCAAACCTCAATTGATGTAAATCATAGGCCTTAAATCATCATTAATTGGAAACTAGGAAAGGAGAAGGGGGAAAATTGTCAACTCCCATGACCAGAACAAAATAAAGTAAATGGACTACTTTCAAAATTGAAAACAACAAAGGCATGAGCATATTTGTCTCAACAAAAGGTTAACTTTCTGGGTCAAATAGAAAATTTTATGAGGTGGCATAATGGCCAGTTACACTTAGGCCTTAGCTAGTTCAAACACTACACTTTCTATTTAACTAAAAAGAAAAAAAGAATAAATGCTTGCATGATATGAAGTCTCCACTTTGAAATCTTTCTATTAAACATGAAAGCCACAAGGTATTGGTCATGACTAATCAATAATGAAGGTACTAGATATTTGTTAATTGACCCCCTCTCTTTCAGTCTTCGAAGAATCTTGCAGCATGGATAAATTCATAAAGAATTTGAATTTGTAAATGTACCTATTGAAACTCATAATATCTAACACAGCATAAATATATCCAACAATCTCTTACATATTAATGGGTGCTTTCTAATCCGAGACATGTATCTCATACAACAGATAGTACAATGTCATAGTCCACATCAATTGAATGAGGCCATCACCTAATATGGCTGAAAATTTGTCAAGAAATTCAAACACCTAATGACAGCATCATATTCAAGCGGTACTTTCCTATCAAGCACATCTTCATCTCAACTAACAGCATATTTACTTTCTAACGAAAAAGTTCGCTTATAAAAAAAAAAACAAAAATCAGGCTCCAGGTTTTCCTTCACGTACTCCTATAAAATCTTGAAACTTGCACTGAGACCCCACAGTATAAATATAATCTAAACTTGCATTTTCAACTGTTAGAGCAAAAACCAAAAAGCCAATATAAATGTATCTGCAGAACAGAATTTCGATATCTATATCTCATGTTCAACACCTACACCAGATTATATGGAACCTGGATTAAATTCATTATTTCTGGCCTCTTATTCTATTGAAACTGCTACCTCCGAAAAAATAAAAAAATTAAAGTACAGTCCTAAAATAGATGTGTTACATTCAGAGAAATATAACAATACAAACAAAAATTATGCACGTACACCCGCATTTTTGGAAAAAGAAAATAAACAAAAAAAGACGTACACAGGTTTTATTATTACTTACATTATTCACACATGGGTAGCTCGCTTTTCATTTCTGGCACCTTGAATCTTCATGTAATGGATCTCACGATAATATGAATATGAACCTATGTGTACGATTCATTCGATCCCGCGATGAGTAGTTGATCCGTAGGCGAAAGAAGTGAGGACGAACCCTAAATTGCGCTGGAGTGTGATGAACCCCTTTTATGTAAGCGGCGCACTTTATTATCTGGCGCCTTCTGCGTGTCCAAACAGTTATGGGCCTATGGCTAAAGGATATGATTATTCTTGGAACCAAACTCCCCTTAATTTGTCATAGCTTTTTTTTTTTTTTGGCCCTTTTCTTTAGGGGGAGTGATAGGAAAAATAATAAGAGAAAATTACCTAAAACCCTTTTTTTCAATATTACAATTCAAAAATCAGGTGATAAAGTTTACATTTCAAAAATCAGGTACTAATTAGAATTATTAATTGTAATTAATAAAATTTTAAATATACTTATTTCATCACCCCCACCCCCCGTTAATTTACAAACTCATAAGCCTCTTTCTTTCTCTTTGTGTCTCTCTCTCTCTCTCCCTCCCTCCCTCTCTCCCTCCTTCGTAGCTGCTTCGCCCAGACACAACCATCTTCGTCCCTGTGAATCCACAGCAGCTTCGCCACCCTCGCCAGTGAAGTTCCATAGGACAGCAGTCAGCACCTGTTGTGGTTTGATTCGAGCCCTAGAGTCTAAACTAGTTGCCCATGGCTGCTTCGCCTCGACCGGCGATTCTTAACCCCGAATCGGCGAACCAAGTCAGCTAATTGCTGTTTAGCCATGAGGTGAATTCAATTTTCTTTTGATAACCCTTTCCTGTAGATTCCGCAGGTAATCAGCCCTCCCCCTTTTGTTAT
>CAIGRT010160981.1:0-12430 GCA_903798405.1 Fraxinus platypoda
CTCACCTAGTCAGGATTTTCTCCTCCTAAACCCAGTGATTTGATGCTCAAACAAGAGCAAAAGGAGAAATGGTTATCTGGGAGGAAGCTACTCAATTTTAGCATGTTGTAATCCTTCCCTGGTCACACCTATTTATAAATTTTTGGCCCGAACTTGGGGTAAATGGTCTTTTTGTTGATGATACGTGGCAGCCGTTAATAGTTTAACTTATGACTGAATCTGTTATTCATTCATGTTTTATTCACCGATTTGTGCCTCCCCTATTTGATAAAGTATTTTGGCTTGCTTTTTCTTATTCGAGGTCGCTTGAGACTTCGCACTATTAATGTTCGCCAATTTACTTGAAAAAAATGGAGTACAAGAGAGATGGAGGAGACCTAAATACTCACCACTAGAATTACATAAAGAGTAGAGTAAGATGAATGCTTAAATGAAAACTTGGAGATACTATCTCTATTACACATAAACACAAGTGGTAACATAACAATCTTTGTCTTTACTTACTGATATATGGAACCTGCAATCTGTCCAACCAAAGCAACCCGCATAATTTTGTCTCTAACCAATGATAACTACATTGCTGCCCTCTTCATTAATCCCAATATTTGCAAGATGGTCTACCACAACATTCCCCTCACTTCTATACAACATGTATGCCAACAAATCCCTAACAGCTGGAATGATACTTTGGATACACACTGTATAGCATTAGAGGATCCCTTTCCATTCAAATCTTATAAAGCCTTTGTTTGGTCCGGATTAAAATCTGATTTTAATCGAAGTCAAAATCAAACAATCAATATAAACCACATCTTTCATGAGTCCCACAACTTTTCAGCCACATATTTCAAAAACTTCCATCACAATCTACTAAAAATCTAATTTTAATCCCCACCAAACACTCTCATGAAGATGAGATTCTTTAGCCCAGTAAGAAGCACTCTAAGTCGGCTTCATTGTTTGAACAATGATCATAACTTTTATAAAATGCCAATACCATTTTCCCATCAGTCTCAAATATGTCAGCTTAGAAATGCATATAAGGGCATACTGGAATAACACAATCAAAGAGACCATTTGACATATAGTTAAGTTAAAGCTGTTTTTCAGTTTCAGTTTCTCTATCCTTACAGGGCCTTCATAACGATTTCCTCCAGCAACATAAGTGGGGCTGAGTTCTGATATTGATGACAAATAGATGGACCTTTCATTCTTGTGATACTTCTGCTGGATAATGAGCCAATAAGAGTTGAAAGAGGTTGAAGGAACAATAAGAGGAGAGAACGTGCGACTAGAACTCTACGTGTTTCTTTCTCTCTCCCCTTTTTTTTTTTTTTATTTTTTTTTTTTTTTTTGTTGTGGTCAGAGGAGGTGTGCATAAAGTAGAAAATGCACCTTTTCAACGCTAAAACAAAGGAGTAGAGTGTCAAGATAAGGGGAGATGAATTTGGATTAAGATTAGGCTTATTCTTTCTCTAATTACCTGTAGACAAGAAATGGAAGAAACTGAATGCAATGTCACAAATAGACATCAAACTTATTTTAGATTCACATATTTAGGAATTATACATCGGGAATATCAGTAGCCTATACTTTTCTAGAAAATGAGCATTAATTTGATGTTCTCTATTGCTAACAGGTATTTGACTTGTGGAAGTCTATGGAAAAATCAAGAATCAATGAAGCCAATTATGAGAAGATCATAGAGATTTTAGTTAAGGAGGGACTGGTAGAAGAAGCTGAAAAATGTCTAAGAGAAATGAAATGCTATGGACTTCGACCTTCTATAGGAATATACAATTCTGTAATTCATGGCTTCGCTAGAAAGGGGAGTTTCGACAATGCTATGTTTTATCTCAAAGAGATGGACGACGTTGGTGAGAAGCCAGATTCTGAAACGTATGATGGTCTAATACAAGCTTATGGGAGCTATAAAATGTATGATGAGATAGATCAATGTGTACGGGCAATGGAGTCTTCTGGATATTTATGTGATCATATCACTTTTAATTTGCTCGTTAGAGAATTTGCAAGAGCTGGATTGCTCCAAAAGATGGAAAGTATGTATAACAGTCTCTACAGTAGAAGAATAGGTTTGCAAGCTTCTACTTTGGTTGCAATGCTTGAGGCATATGCAAAATTCGGGATCTTGGACAAGATGGAAAAGATGTATCGACGGATTTTGAACTCAAAGTCTTCTTTGAAAGAGGATGTAATTCGAAAAATAGCAGCAGTTTACATTGAGAATCGTATGTTTTCTAGATTAGAAGGTTTGGGACTTGATCTTTCTGCAAAAACTGGTTGCACTGATCTAGTATGGTGTTTGCGCATTCTCTCACGTGCTTGCGTTTTGAGTAAAAAAGAAATGTATTCCATTATCCAGGAGATGGAATCACATGAAGTGCCGTGGAATGAAACTACTGCAAACATTCTCTCTCTAGCTTATTTGAAAATGAATGATTTTAAGCATTTAAAAGTGTTGCTTTCAGAACTACCATCTCGGTACGTAAAACCTGATTTAATCACTGTTGGAGTCCTGTTTGATGCGTGCGTATTAGGATTTGATGGGGCATCAGTTAAAAGTACTTGGAGAAAAATGGGATTTCTTGATGATGATGTGGACATGAACACTGATAGTCTTGTTCTCTCTGCATTTGGTAAGGGACAATTCCTTATAAGTTGTGAGCAGATGTACAGGTCCCTCAACATCGAAAGTAGGACGAAAGAAGCATGGACTTATGGCCGACTCATCAGTTTGGTAATTAAACTGAATAGGGATCAAGTGGGGAGTTGAAGCAGATTTAAACAACATTCTGATTTCACCATGAAATAACAGTCGTAGAGTGGATGGAGTACCGGACTAGAAACAGGCCACATGCCTTTCTAGTCACCGGAGAAAATCTCTCTAGTGCATTGAGGCTTCTAGTTAATGATCTGTTCCACCTAGAAACTTCGGCATAATTTTGTAGTCATCGAATTTATCCTGAAGACAACCCGTGTGTTGAAGGCAATTGCACTCATTGGAAGACCGTTAGGACTTACAAGTAAGACTGATAATTGCTTTCGCTTACCTTGAGAGATTATATACACGGGTTTACCAAAATGCTTCCTGTGCCGATGTTTTTAGTGCTTGGCTTCTGCTAGTTGAGGAGAGATTGCTCGTGATTATCAATATCGCATACTGCATAGAATTTGAGGATGGACAATGCTATTCTTTTATTAGGAGTGGACAAACGAATTGTTTTACACAAGTAGCTTGGAGTTTGTGCTCTCGTCTGTGAATTAGAACAGGAGGGAATTGAGCCAGGATGTAAATGACAAAAGTAAGAAAGCTCAAGAATTTTCTGAACAGCAACACCCTATTTGTCACAGAATGTGTCCCTATCTGTTTAATTTTCTGCAGACATCTTTGATGATCCTTTTGAGAAACAGTTTCTGAATAGCCTAACTAGCATTTTACTTCTACACCTGAAATGGGGTTGCTTTTCCAGCAATTGGTTTCAACTCCCTTTTTTGACTGAGGTGAACATATAGAGATGGTCAGTGCTCTAGCCACCATCAGTTGCCCACTGCCTCAGTGCCTCCCCCTCCAGCGTAAGAAAATAAGAAGAAAATGACTGGCATTCACATATGCTGACAAATAGGCATTTTGGCTTCGAGATTTGCTCAGAGCTGTATCTGCTAGAAGATAAGGCTGTTGTACACACAGATAGCCAAATGCTCTACACCATAGTAGAAATTCTGTGTTCCATGATATTAGAAAGATGCTGAACTCAAATATGAAAGGTAGCACTAGGTCGTTTGAGTTGGACCTGTGTGGGTTATAGGCCATGTTGTTTGAGTTAGTTATTTCAAATACCGGTGGACCATAAAAAATCTTTGCATTGTCTGATAATAGTTGAATCTTCTTCATTGTATATTACTGTGTAATGAGGGTCGGTTTTCGCATATGGAATCTATCTTAACGTAGAGAGAATGAGTCCTTGAAATTTTAGATTTCTTGTTCCTCCTTGAAGTTTGCAACTCCTTTGCTGTAATTTCTCTGTTAGAAATTTGAAATTAAAACTGAGAGCCAGTTAATTTTATTGAAAAATAAAAAAACATATCTAAATAATGTACAAATGTATAATTTAAATAATTTTAACTGACATGTCCGTATTGTACTAAAATTGGTTGTCATCCGTCTGCGTACTTCATAGTTTATATCCATGCTTTATACTCTACAAAATCTCATGTTAGAAAATACTTGGACCATTATGAGTTAAGATTGGGACCATTGTTGAGAAACTTTGTCAAATTCAAGTTAAGATTTGACAATGAAAACAAACATAGTCGATCACATGGTATTATTTGCTTGCCACGGTACTACATATGATGAATGTCGAGAGCATTGGAACCACATAAAATTTTAGCTTATTTGGAATCATCTAGGACCTGTCTGGAGCAGCTTGTTCAACACATAAAATTGTTTTTCCACTTGTTGGAGCACTATTTTCCAAAATGCATGTGAGATGCAAGTCAACAATGGCTGCTGGTGGGGCCCCTTCAACGGTTATAATTTTGCTCAAAATTGGATAGAAAGCTCCAGTAGACAGGCCCTAGTATAACTTAAGTCGAATTCCTGAACACAATTCTCTATTCTATTTAGCGCAATTATGAAACGTTCAGAAAATGTAGATTAAACAATACTTGACTAGAACATGGACTTCATGTATTCTCTAATAAGGACTGAGTCGTTAGGACTATCTTTAATCGGGTTTAGGGTTCGTATTGGGTCAACACATAATTAGCGGTGGCAAAAAAGCTCGGGGGCTCGGGCGGCTCGGGCTTGGTTGCTCCGAGCCAAAGCTCGGGCCGAGCCTCATTTTTTTTGGCCGGGCTCGGCTCGGCTCGGCCCGAAAAAAGCTCGGGCTCGGCTCGGGCTCGGCTCGTTGACACCGCTAAATTGGGGGATTGGTTTTATGCTAGTAATTTATTGTTGCATTATTATTTAGAGTACAGGTGAGGGGGATGGTTCACTGCCTGACAACTCACTGTATATGTGGGGGTGTATTTTTTTTAAAACATGTGGGTCCTGCCAGTGTGAGAGACCTGACAGGCCCTTGTGAGTTCGCTCCGTTTACTTGGAGCAAAACTCATTTAAATATTATTATTTAATTATTTTCAGCATATTACTTGCGTGATACATTTTATACAGTTAGTTTAAGTTATTCCAACATAGTATTTACAGCAAGACGGGGTCTCATGTATATTGATATATAGGCTCGTAATTTTGTATATAACTCACGAAATACTCTTTGAAAAATAAAAAAAAATCATTTTATCATTATTTGTCCTATTTCACTGAGTACTTAGAAGGGAAAAATGGTCTCCAAATTATCTATTTTTGCACAGTGGAATATCGTGCTCCTTTTCAAGTTGATTTAGTCCATATTATGAGTGAGATGCTACCAAAATGTGGATAAATCATGCTATTGAGGGTGGCCATAAAACCTCATCTCTTTGAGGCTGGCTTAAGCCTTCACCACTTTTTTTCCGAAACTAACTCCAAGCTATCATATATTTTAGAGGCATTTTGGGCATTGGTTTTGGGTGATTTAAAAACCATCCAGAATTGGTGTAGCCAAATTTAGGAAGTATTTCTCCACCCACCAAATAGTTGGATTTTCCTCAAATTGACAAATTCTCTTCCAATTTTACCATTTATAAAATATTTTTTTACATACCATATATTTTGTTCAAAACTAACTTATAAATAAAAATATATTAACCAAACAATTTATTTATAAGCAAAAAATAACTTCATAATAAAAAAAATTACTTGTAAGATAAAACTCAAGTTTGTGTAAAAATTTTATAAAGTAAAAATACTACTAATAAGACAAAAACTTACTTATAAAATATAAAAAAAATTACATATAAGTAAAAAGTTCACTTATATGAAAAAATTATTTTAAAAAAAACTCCATAACCGGTACCATCAAACTCCCAAGTATACCCTAAAGCTTTGATACTAATATTGAGCAATTTGATAAGTGCGTTTTATACACTTATGCACAAAATATGGACAATTGTTGATAAATATATCAAAACATTGCTTAATTCTATATAAATTATATTTTGTATGATAACGTTGATGAATGTGGTGGAATTCAGGGGATACAAGTGAAAAATGACAAAAACGGAAGAAAATCAAAGTTTAGGGACCAAAGAACAAATAGCTGAAAGATTACCCGAAAGAAGAAACAAAGATGTGAAAGAGTCAAAAACCAATTGAGCAAAGGGATGAAGTGTTGGAAGAAGAAGAAGAAGTGAGAAAGGAGATCAAGAAACGAGAAAATGGAGTTCGAGGACCAAAATGCAAAGAATGAAATTTTACTTGAATTATGCTATAGCATAGTTCTATGAGCCATGAGGTTGCATGGAGTGGTTCAAAGTTTTTCGGAGCTGAAATTGGTTGAACTGTGCTATAGCATGTGTTTGTACTATACTATAACATAATACATTTTTTTAAGGAAAAATTATGGTTTCCTTATTTGAATAAAACTCTTATAGAAACAAGGTTAGGAACGTTTTTAAGATCTGGGCCGTCCATAATGAGGGATCATGCATTACAACACATTCTAAGAGATTTTGGAGCATAGAAGGAGGCATAAAACACGAAGGTCGATTCCAAGATTCGAATATTCAATTCAAATTTTATTTAGGTGATGTCGATTTTTCAATATTTCTTTTGTTTTCTTCTTCATAACATGTTAGGTTGAATTTATTTGTGCTAGGAGAACAATGAACCTTATAATATGAATTTTTAATCTTTAATTTTACATATTTGACATTGAAAACACGTTTTTAGATATTGAATGATTTATATGATTTTCTTTTCTTCACAATTATTGTGCACGGTAGTTGTGTGAATGTGGGATCCTATTTTATGCATTCGAAAGAAGAAATAAAGGTTCGACATAGTGTAAATTGTCACAAGGTCCGATAGGAAATATAAATATACCGCTATGCTCTATGTGAATCTTTAAGTGTTTATAAAAATTTATGCATTCTTGATATTCGCATCCGTCATAGAAATATAGTCGGGTCAAATATGAGAGTATGTTTAACATTACTCGAGAGAGATTGCTAAATAAATTAGGAATATTCATTCGTCAAAATTCAATCGTGTTGTCAAAGTATAAAACTAAAGTTAAAAAGGATTATTGTATGAGAATTCGGGTTCCTAGTGTGTTTGTCATTTGCTAAACACGTCAATTTGCATTTAGTTTAGTTAATTCACTTGTAATTGCATAAGTAGATTAAATATAATTTAGTCGTTAAAAAATTAAATTGCAAACATGAAAATAGTTTAAATAAACTAATCAAAAAATGTTCGCCCCGATTACTGCAATACCAATATTAGGCAACTTAGTTGTTAACATATTAAATTGATGAAAACACTGTAAATGAACAAATCAACGGACGATATGTTCGCTCCAATCGAATTGGGGCCTTGGGTTCACCGAAATGGTTAATCTCCATTAGATATCCATGATAAAATAGATTTGGCTACGATGTACTAGAAATCTAACTTAAACGTCTTGTTACAACTTGATCAACTCACAAACGATCTCCACATGCTAAAGGGTAAAATACAGTGTTCGTCCAAAATATAAATGCGTGTCTACTTCTATCTCACTACTTCATTTTCAACATACAACACAATATTATAGAATCAACTAAGGACACTTTAGATTATACAAAAAATCCAACAGAGAGAGAGAGAGAGAGAGAGAGAGAAAGAATTATAATGTCGTCATTGCCTTCAGATGAGACAAGTCAATGTACTCCTACACTCGTCCAATGGGCACGATGAGATCTTGAAATCCAATGGCCAGGATGCTTCAATCTACAAGAAAATATCACTTTCAACGACCATAGAAATGATCTTAGAATATACATTTTTTATTATTATTGATCACATTTAACAATAAAAATCAATTGGTCGTTCTATGGTTGGCAAAGGGGTGTCGATGAATGTATTCAACAACTAAAAATATGTTTGGTCGTTAAATGTAGTATTTCAATAACTAAATAACTGGTCATAAAAAGTTCGTATTGACAACCAATTTTTTTTTTCAACAATCACTTGTTTAGTTGTTATATCAATTATTTTTGTCGTTAAAATACAATAAAAGCTACCAACTTTTAGTTGTTTTTCATTTCAACAACAAAAGAAATAGTCGTAAAAAATTAAAATTGACAACCAATTTTATTTCAACTACTTAATTTGCCACTATATTAAACGACTAAAATTTAGCTGCCTTTCTTTTCAACGACGAAAGAAGTGGTTCTAAAAAAATTTATATTAATAATTGAAATATTAAAATAAAGAGAAATATGATTGTCAACAGTAATATTAATGGATTCATAACTTTCATACTTTCACATCATACTACAAACAAATCTTACCCACAATCATAAACAATTATAAAAAGTGAAGAAAAACAATTGTAAATAATATTACCAAGAACTAAAGTTTTCCCAGGCATTGAATAAATTAAAATATTCCAACGTCAACTACAAATATATGTTAATTATATGAAATATCATGACTTAAAACAAAAAATTACATCTAGTTCAACCCATTACATTCTCAACATAAAAAACATGCAGATGTAAAGTTAGACTATTGCCCCCAATAGAAGGAAAAAATATATAAATATTACCACGTCACCCAAAATACAGTAAAAAAAATTAATTATCACCATTTAAACCATTGGATGGAGATGCATCAGGTTGAGTAGGTCGAAGAAGAAACTCTTCTGGAATGCAAATTAAGAATGCCTGCGCAAATTTCCATTGAGAATGAAGATCTTGAATCTCAATCCATAACGCAACATTTTCTACACAAGTACCACAATTTTCCAACCTTGTCTTCTTTGAGTTTTTCCATTGATCAAGGTAGCTAAATCTCTTGTGATGTGATCCATGATACGAGAGCAAATCCGGACAAGGAACTATTGATCGCTGAGGGAGGACCGATGACTAGGTCGCGAACGAAGTAAGTCAAAGAGGTTGTGAGATTGTTTGCTTAAGTTACGGTGAACGAAACATTGATCACAACAAGTAAAGGGACAAGTTTCATATTGAGCATGAAAATTAAAACGAAGTGGAGCAACTTGATTCAAACAATAGACGGAGAAACGGGAGGGGATAACTATGCGGCCGCATAGTGGTCACATGCCCCTTTACCGAAGCCAAGGAGGAGAATTTTATTTGGTCTATGCTATGTTATGCGGCCGCATAGTTGATTCCCTACCGCGAATTTTTCAAATTTTGCGTAATCTTCTATTTAAATTGAAACACTATTTTGTGATATCTTTTGCTTTTTTTTTTTTTTTTTTTATTTTTTTTTTTTTCTTACTTAGTTTTTTTTAAGTTTTCTAGCTAGGTTTTATGAGTTTCCCTATAAATAAGACTCATTCTATTCATTGTAAAACACACAATTATTGAGATATTATTGTAAGGCATTATTGATTTCTTATTGTTCTTCATCCAATTAATTCTAAACTTTTCAAGATTAATTTTTTTGTAGCGTCCGAACAAATCGAGTGAGATTCTTGAGTCATGTAATCACGTGGTTAGCATATTGTCAGCAATTATGTTGGTTCCTTAGTTCGATATTTTTGAATCAAACTTAAACGTTGATTTCTTGACTTTCTTGGGTTGAATCAATCTTGTGTGGGTTTCATCGCTGCTATTGTTACGTAGGTTCACATCAATTGGTATTAGAACAATGTTCCAAAAATCAAGGCTATATCCTATTTATTTGTCTTTTTTGTTTGAGCCTTTTGTTTTTCGTTCTTCGTATTCTTCATTTTTTTGAATCTCCAATCCATTAAATGCCAAAAAAAAAAATTCAAAACTTGTTTGTGTGCTAATCTAAGCATCCAAATCAGTTTCTATTTCTTTTACTAGTATCTAGTTGAATTTTCGAACAAAAAAAAAATTGAAAAATTGCCAGCAGAGTTCAATTTCATTTTGTCTAAGTAAAAAAAAAATTAAATTCGAAAGTGTCCAACTCAAATTCAAGAAACACCTTCTTGAATATTCCCTTAGTGTTCCATTCAAAGTTACAATTCCTTCTTCTTGAGTCATTCTAGCGTCAAATTTTTCTTACTCAAATCTTTATTTGAAACTCCACAAGGATTAATTCTGATTGAGCTCGAATTAGTTCTTTGAAGCACTTGTAAGAAAGCATTGAGTGGAAAAATACAGAGTGGTCAGACTAATAGAGGGAAAAAGCCAATTTGAGTGATACATGAGCGCAAATATTAAATTAAATTTAGGATGTCGGATAGAGACGATTCTACTTCAAGCAAGAATAATAACCAAGTTAACATGTCGGATGAGGTGATACGATGGTTCGAAAGGCTGTTTGAGGATGTAAGGGGCAGACTGGATAGGCAAGACACGTTGCTTGCAAATTCACATAGGGAACGACCCAAAAAATTTCCTAACACAATGAGGCAAGGAAGGCGCAATCATAGAGTGGATTATGCTTGTAAATGGGAAGCAGATAGTGATATTAATGAGGATGCATTAGTGAATGTTGAGTTAGGAAGAATGAGGGATATAAGAGTTAGGCATGAAAAGAGGGGTAATGATCTTGTTGGAGATGGTGTTGATAGAAGTATGGGCAATATCAAGATGAAAATTCATTCATTCAAAGGAATATGTGATCCGGAAGTATACTTGGAGTGGGAAAAGAAAGTAACTACTCGGAGAAAAAGAAGGTAAAGATTGCTGTACTTGAATTTACAGATTATGCTATCATTTGGGAGGATCAAGTAATAACATCTAGGAGGAGGAACCGTGATAGACATATTAATACATGGGAAGAATTGAAGGCTATCATGAGGAAGAGATTCGTACCTAATCATTATTATCGCGAACTTCATAAAAAATTGCAAAGCCTCTACTAAGGTTCTAAGAGTGTGGAGGATTATCACAAGAAGATGGAGATTTCGACGATTAGAGCAAATGTTAAGGAGGATAGGGAGGTCACCGTGGCTCGATTTTTGAATAGTTTAAATAGGGATATAACTAATGTGGTAGAGTTGCAACATTATATGGAGTAGAAAGACATGCCACATGTAGCTATGAAGGTGGAAATGTAATTGGAGAGAAATGAGAGATCTAGATATCCATCGGGTTCTTTGGGTTCTAACCTTTCTTGAAAACTGAAGTGGGATGATAATAGAAGTGATGGAACTATTTCGAGTAGTAAGACCGAACCACTAAGGGAAAATGAGGAAGTTGTTAGCAAAATTATACCCAAAACGAATTCCCAACGTTCTAAGACTCTGAATATCAAATGCTTTAAGTGTTTGGGATCGGGGCATATTGTTTCTCAATGTCCAAACAAAATGGCAATGAATTTGCGAGACAATGGAGAAGTGGTGAGTGATAGTAATGGTGATGATATGCCCATATTAGAGGATGCAAGTGATGGTGATGGAGTAGAGTACTTGCTAGAGGTGAGTTACTTGTGGTGATGCGTGCTCTCAATACACAAATTAAATTGGATGATGTAGAGCAGCAACGAGAGAACATCTTTCATACTAGATGCCATGTCAAAAATAAGGTATGTAGTTTGATCATTGATGGGGATAGTTGTACTAATATTTCTAGTACTACACTTATTGAGAAATTATGATTGACTACGATAAAACATCATAAGCTTTATAATTTGCAGTTGTTAGATGACTATGGCGAGGTTAAGGTGAATATGAGAGTTTTGGTGACTTTCTCAATTGGGATGTATAGTGATGAAGTGATGTGGTTCCTATGCATGCTGAGTACATTTTGTCGGGAAGGCCATGTCAGTAGGATAGGAAAGTTAAACATGATGGATTCAAGAATAAGTACAACTTTGTAAAAGATGGGAAAACTGTTACTCTTGTACCATTAACATCATAATAGGTCTATGAGGACCAATTGAGAGGTAAGGAAGTAAAGAAAAATAAAGAAAGGCAAAAGGAGAGTATGAGAGAAAATAGTGAGGTGACTAATTGAGAGAAAAAAGCATAACCACAAGAGGGAAAAGAAAGGGAGTCTATTGAGAGGAGAGAAAAATCAAAAGTTAATTTCTATAAAAAAAAAAAAGTGAGATTGAGAAGTCTTTAGTGAGAACTAACAAACTCCTCCCCAATTTGAATATTTCTTTATTGTAGGAATTCAAAGACTCGTTCCATGAAAACTTATTTAGTAGAATACCACTCATTGAGTATCCAATTGATTCGATGCAAGTTGAGAATTTGATGAGCATTGAAGGAGAAGCATTTCAACTATGGCACAGTAAATAATCAATACCCCATACATAGGTTAAATGATGGTCTAGCACGTAATAATATATTTTCACATGGGGCATGTACTTTTA
>CAIGRT010160989.1:0-12495 GCA_903798405.1 Fraxinus platypoda
CTCACTAACTTGGTATTTCTTCTTATGTCGTTTAAAATTTCTTTCATTACCCTTGGGCTTTTGATTTTCCAGTATTATCTCCTCGATTTCTTGAATCAAAACACAAGTTCCAACTGCACGAGTTTACCAAATTTTTCTAGGAGGAAAAAATCTATTTTTGACTGCATTTGCCTTGCAAATGGAAAGGAAGGAAGGAGAAGTTTGCAATGGAAGTTGCGTGAGAAAATGGAAGAGGAGTGGGTGGTTGGGAGAAGCATGGCTGTGTGGAAGATTTTGAAGGCTAAGGTGTTTGAAGATTCTTGGGCAGGATATTTTTTTCTTTATTTTTTTTCCCTTCCTTGGCGAAAAATTAGGCGGGAACACTGTTGCAGAGCTATCCTCCTTTAATATAGTATAAGATTTTTCAGATATCTAACATCTGTCTATAAGACATCTATCTATTTAATTTGAAATGACTAGCAAGTGACGAAGTAATAGAATTAGATCAAACATAGCAAATTTTGATCACTCTTTCAATAAAAGAAGTTTGCTTCATAATTAGTACATTTTTCAATTGATTTCTTGAAATGTTAATTCCTAAAATTCTTCTAGCATGTCTCATATCTTTCATTTCAAATTCAGCGTTAAGATGTCCTTTATTTTGTTTATTTGATACATATCCTTGATCAATTAACAACATGTCGTCAATATATGACAAAAAGTAAACAATCACACGTCTTTATTTATATTTCTTAATATATAAGCAATTATCAAAAGCACTTCTAATAAAAATAATAAAATTTTTGTACCATTGTCTATGTGATTATTTAAGTTCATATAAAGATCATCTAACAAGCACTCATAATCAGATTTATTTTATGTAGCCTTGTAGCTGATTCATATAGATTGTTTATTTTATGCAAGAAGGCAATTTTTACAAAAGCAAGAGGCTCCTTAGTTCTTTAACACTGTAAATCCATTTAAAGTCAACTAAAGACTTACCTTTTGGTCTTGGAAGTAATAACCAATTCTTATATTTAATCAGTGAATCCATTTCTACTAACATGGCAGCTTGCCATCTCTTTGATAACTGGCTGCTAACAGTTTAAAGACTAGATCTTGATAGAATGGAACAGCAAGAGAAACATAATTTCTATATCTAAATGGCTATCTAATATCTCTAGTTAATTGTTAATCTCCCAAATCAGATTGGTCTTCCTGCATCTCCTCGACCGAGTTCTACTTTCTCCTATTTCCCTATGATTTCATTAATGAAGTGGTTGAGGACTTAAGCTCCACTTGCAGGTTAGTCCTATTTCCCTCTTCTAATTCAGAAGCATCCTCTGATTTCTTCTCACTCAAACAGGGGACGTCTGACTCATTACAAATCGTATTCCTGCTTGTAATTATTTTAAAACCTCTTAAGACTACTAGCAAAGCGTGTACATCTTAACCCCTTCAGGATAACTTAAAAATACAAATTTTTGAGATCTTAGCTCTAATTTTTCTTAACTTTGATGAGAATAGACAGCACATCCAAAAGTACTAAAATGAGAGGAATCTGGAAGCTTTCCAAGGTGCACTAGAAGAAGTTTTGTTTACTATGTCCATGTATGGTGGAGATTAAAATCATATTTTTAGTAAATTTTGATAGAAGTTGGTGAAATATAAGGTTAAAAGTTGTGGATCCCATAAAATATGTGATTAAAATTAATTGTTAATTTTGATTTAGATTAAAATCTAAATTTTAATTTCTACCAAACAAGGCATAATATAAGCAGCTTTCATAACATCTTCTCCCTACAGAGTGTTTGGAAGACAGAACTATCATACATCTAACTTTATCCAAAAGGGTTCTATTCATTCTTTCATCCACCCAATTCTATAGGGGTGTATAAGGCACAATCTTGTGTCTTAGAATATCATTTTGTGTACGAAGTTGATCAAATTCAGAGTTACAAAACTCCAAATCATTACGAGTTCTGAGGATCTTTATCCTCGTTCCTATCTTGAATCATATTTCAGAGGTCCAAGAGTGACCAAGGGTGCGTGAAAAATATAGTAGGACCTTGACTGATGAATATCAGCCATATTCATGTCTCAGATTCTTGTAGAACTCAGGAATAAAAGAACTTTTAGCTGCACATTTAAACTAATTTTAGTTAACCGAAATTGAATTGATTCCCTTGAAATTATTCCCATCGCACTATATGGAACAATTTCAGGCGCTTTACCTCTCAATGTTGATAGTCTTCTCAATTAAACACCAAAATAAATGAAAAATCGAGGGGGGAAAATCCAAGCACGGATTGGACCAATACTACACCAAACATGCCTAGCTTATTAATTTTCATTCCAGAGTATACTCCATAAAAAGGCTCATTCAATGAGTAGCTGCCTATTTTCCTGAACGTGTAGCTTGTTGACTACCTCACATCATGAGATAAAAAAAATCTAAAACACAGTGTCTTCTTGTTCGTATGATTTACCAGAAGGAGAAGAGGAGGGCGAGCCACGACATAAGAAGCAAACATGTTTTTCGAAGTTTTTCCAAGAATACATTTTACATGAAAATAATTCATTAATTTTTTTTACCATTTACAACTGTTTGGTCGAGACTTCGAATAGTTTTACCCCTTAAAAAACTCTACCCACTGAAACTGGTATTTACAAGGCTATATGGACCAGAAATGGTCAAATTAGCGGGAGTAAAATCGGATGGCAATAGCAGTAATACTGTAATAGTGCAGAAGAGGGGAGAGAGAAATAGAAGAAGAGAGAGAAAAGAAGAGAGAGAGAGAGAGAGAGAGAGAGAGAGAGAGAGAGAGAATAAGAAAATTCCAATATACTTGTAGTTGAGAACAGTAATAATGTTATCTATCAATACCCTAGAATACCTTTTATAGGGTAAAGAACTTGAATCCAAGGAAATTCTAATGTTCCAGCTACTCAAAATGTCAATCCTGGTTATAAAACTAACAAACGTAGTGTAAATCAAATTCTATTTTTAGATTTTTAATCATATTTCTCCTAGAATAGACATAATTTCACATTGGAAACTGTAGGAGACAAGTCGATAAGATATTTCAACAAAATTAAAATCATAAAAGTACGATTTCAATCAATAAAGTGTGACATGAATTATCCAAAACATAAATTCTTGATTACCAGGGCAATTGAAGAAACTACATTTTCTGTTAGTCAATTGTTCAAATGCTAAGGCAGCAAATATCTGAAAGAATGAGGATAATAACAGTTGTCTTATTAATGTATAATAACAACAAACATTAGGAAGCCCTCTTGGGAGGAGCCATATTGCTCATAAGAGAGGAGGTCACAACAATTGCGATTATCTGTACTACTACTCCTGCAAAATAGATGGTCCCCTTTCAAAATGGTTTAACAACAACTTATCATACATATCCTGCCTAACGAAAGGAATATGAGCCAAATTAGAGAAACTGACCAAATAGAACAGCAGCAACCTTGAATATCTTAATTGCCGATGACTCCCACTTACTCAAACTTTCGATGAGCTGTTACACATAAGCAAGGTAATATATGAATATTCACTATACTAATATTATATTACTACTGTCTGTGCATCCTACCAAAATAAAGATCAGCTAAAACACAAGTAACGTAGACACATAAATAGTGTTTTGTGAAGTTTGTGAGTCATTTATCATATTATGTTGACTTCAATATATCAAAGAAATGTAGATGCATTGTAACTAGTGTGTCGTGCAAAGGAGATTACTCTTCGTTAAACAATAAAAATGAACCACCCTGATGAACCAATGAACATTTGTCACAATTAAGCAACAGAATGTAAAGGATCTAATAATATATATAAGAAAAATAATAGAATCTCGGTAACATTTTGTATAATTTGTAATATATGGAAGACAATTGAATTGTAAATTACGGAATGAATTAAAAAAGTAATCGTAACAGTAAAGTATATACTAGAATAAAAGGCAGTACAAATGCACTCTTGAGCTTTGAAGAGGCATCTCTCGCCAAAACAACTCATAATATTTGAATGACTAACAGATCCCCCCACCCCTTTTATTGGCCATAGCAGCTTATTTTTAGAAATCCCCAATATTATGCCCCCACTGATTTAGACAGCTCCCTCACTTAACAGGCTCCATCTCACGAAACCCCATGTTTCTTCCCTCACCTAATGTAAGTTAATCGGATTGGTGGCTTATCAAAAAATTAGTGAAGCGATAAGAGTGGATGTAGTAAACAATGAAACTATCAAATATAATTTTATTTTGCAGCGAATAAAAATGGATAAATCGCACGAACAAATTCACTATGTTCAGAAGCATAGCCAGATGGATGGCATTGATCATTTTACAAATTTTATGAAGGCACTGGGGAGTCCATGAAGGAACTTTTAGAGGATGGAAACTTAATTAGGTGAGCTAGCTTAGGACGTCCTAAATGCATTACTAATCTAGCAATGCTCATCTTTCACCATGAAGGAACTTTTAGAGGATGGAAACTTAATTAGGTGAGCTAGCTTTGGACGTCCTAAATGCATTACTAATCTAGCAATGCTTATCTTTCACTCACTAGTCACTGCACTCAGAACATTCTGAATAGAACTATTCAGCCCCTGTTTGATGGCCATTATTTTAAATTTTTTTTCTACATAATCATTTTCAACCACACATTCACACAATAAAATATGGTGCACATGAACCCAAAACTTTTTCCTACTTTTTAACCACACAATCTCAAATTACTATTCAAAACATTGTTTTTCTCAAATAATAGCCATCAAATAGGGGCTCGGTACGATGCCTGGGAGCTTTACCCTTACAAGGGTTAGGCAAAATCACACAATACAATATCGGTCATACTGATCAACTCAATAAAATTATGAGACTCGACAAGTACATTTATATATCCAAAAATATCCTACAGAACAAGGGACTAGAACTCGAACTTGGAAAGTAAAAGATATAGAATCTTTAACTGCTATAGATTATTCTCCATCAATAAGAACTCTTCCTAGACGAGCAAACTACACACACAAACCAAAAATAAGACCTATGGATTATGGACACACATTTAGGAACTACTGAAAAGATCAAAATACGTTTGATTATAAAATCATAGGAATCCTAAAGAAAAAATGTAAGGCTCAACCAGCTTAAATAACACTCAGCAATGCGTATGTCGGCCTGAATTCATAGAAGTTGCTGCAACACCAACTCCACATCAAATAGATATTTTTTATCTTTCTTTTTATTGTTACACATTCTATAAAATGAGCATGAAGTAATTTAATTCAAACCCAACTTAAATTTTAAGTAGTAATTGAAATGAAAATAATCCCAATCATGGGAAAAGTTCTCAGCTTAACAAGCTTTTCGTGGGCCACATAGCATAAGAGAAACCAAACACCAAAAAGCAAATTAATGTATCAGGAAAATGTATACATCACACAGTTCATTTAATTCTACAACGCAAACTGTCTCCTCAAGGCCACTGAGATGAGTACTCGACCGTAAACTTCAGGGCCCCGCGGAATTAGTCGAAGTGCGCGCAAGCTGGCCCGGACCTCCACGGTTATCAAAATAAAAAATAAAAAATTCTACAACGCAAATTAATGTATCAGAAAAATGTAAACATCTCACGGTTCATTTAAAGCCAAGACTAACCTAAGATGTACAGAGTGAAAGGAAGTAGGATCAAAACAGTCTCCAGCTTTAAATAAGTGTAATTTATCCGTAAGGTTTCACATTAATGTTACAGAATCAATATGGAGAAGGTTTAATGGGATAACAAATGTTCTTGCAGTTTGAACCCTTCCAGATTCAACCAAGTGGGAAATATGTAAATAGTCCAAAACCCTAAAAGAACATTTATCTCTAGCAACAAGTCTAACTCAAAAAAGAAACCTCTCTAAACTTCAACGTTCCCATTGTTTTTTACTTCTTCTAGGAACAATTTTCAATTTGAACAGATTACATTTAGAAACTTGAAGAATGGTGCTTCCCTTTTGTCTAATAACTAACATCGTCTTCCTCATTCTAACTTACAGTGAGATCAAAAACCTCGTATTCTAGAACTACAATTAATACCCCCCATCAATATATGGTGCTCGTTTGGGAGAAATTAAAATGAAAAGGAGTAGTGGGTCCCATGAAATGTGAGGATTAATAAGTGGGTAGTAATTGTGAATGTGTGATTAAAATTTCTGTTGATTAAAATTTCTGTTTGATTTTGACTTCAAATTATAATGATATTATAATACAAGCCAAACATGCACATGATTGAAGAAAACTCTGAATTATTTTACCTCAAATAGTTTTTCACTCTTGATGAGAAAAGCCACTGAGATCACAGTAGCAATTGATGACCCAAACAAATACAGCTTCAGCAAGGTACTACGGCTGCGCTTTCGACCTGCAAAATCAAAATTAAACCAAAAATATTTCTCTAGTCCCACTATTTGCCAAAAACAATTATATATGTAAATAGGGATGGTAATTGCATACCTAATTCTCCTATGAAGAGAGAGATGAAGCTAATAATGCTAGAAGAAACACAAAATCTATTAATAGGTTCCCCCTTTGGAGTAGACAAAAATAGAATTGCTGCTTCCAGAATTCGAATGAAAGCCTGCAACAAATTACGCAAAACGTAGATCAAAACGAAAACCATTTAATATAACGACCACAATCAGAATATATTTTAGTTTCAGACTTTACTATTACCCAGGAAGTTATTTAGTACTCTATTCCAGAATTTAGTGAGCACTAATAAGGTCAGTCGATACAGCTCAGCGGGTAAGAAAGAAGAAAAAAAGTGTTATTTGCTGAATTTTACATATTTATTAGGGCACTACCACTTGATAATAAAATGGAGTATGGCCGCATATGACGATATAATATCGCTTGAACAATTTTATAGCCAACAGAGGAGGATGTTAGTGACAACAGCTAAATTCGTGAACTATGAACTCTGATTTTTCATAATAATTGTGCAAAAATTATATTCCGACTACTTACCTTTTATATGTAGAAAACCAGACAAAACTTCGACTTAATAGAAATGTAGGAAATTGATAATGCAGAAAAATATTACAGTCGATGTAAGAGTTTGGACTTTTTCCTTAAGACAATAATGCCCTCATAGGTGCTAAAGGTTTCCGGCACTCATCTACCAAAATACAAAGACCACGTCCCCTGGACAAATGAACCTATTAATGTTTTGAACTCTCTTCATGAAAGGACTCAAATTATGTAGCATACACATTTTATACTTAAATGCAAAAGATAGCATAGTGCAAGGGAATATGTTACTCATAGTGAACTCATGATCTGCTATATATAATTCTTGAAAAGTTGTTTCTAGAAAAGAAACGATTGTTAAAAAGGACAGAGCATTAGAATTTGTCCCTACATGAAAAGAAAGAGTTGTTGGAAAAAGACAAATCCAAAAGTCATGATTATTCATCCAAAAGACATGACTTTTCAATCTAATAGATTCTAGAATATTACACCATATTTCTCATTCGGGTTAATCGAATATTCCATCATATTCTAATTCCAAAAATTATCAAGTCCAATAGGATAACTTTGGACCTTAATTTCTCGTTCACCCGAAATTGGTTTGAGAAACTAAATAAGCTACGATAATCACATCACAAAGTAGAACAAGTTTGGCCTTCAAACTCCTGCAATCTACAAACGGGTCCATCTAAAATAATTGGTCAAAGTTGGTAAAAACCAACTTATCTAAACCAATTTCTAAAATAATTTACTTCACAAAATTAGACAAAAACAAAAGGGAATAAAATAGTATTTCTTTGCTATTGTTTAATCTCCCTTAGCAATTTCCCATCTTATTTTCTCTCCAATTCTCTCCCAAGTATCCTATGGTTTTTTATCACAAGTTAATTATAGAGAAACATTTATGAAAATAGATCTTTTCGGCTGAGAAATTGCAATTAATCAAGTATACCTGAGTGAAAATCAGAGCTGAGAGACGGGATTTGCCTTGAGCAACCTTTTGATATCCTTAGAACAAAAAAATCCCAAAATTAGAAATTAAGCAATCCAATCAATAAAATTCTAATTCAAAAATCAAAAGAAATGAGAAGGAAAGCATACTAGAGTCGACGACCATGCGGTAGGAGAAATCAGAGCCATCGGTTCCTGATGGCCTTCCGCTAATGGATTTTCTCTGACTCATTCTCTCTCTCTCTCTCTTTTTTAACAGGTAAACTTTTTAGTCTGTCTCCGCCTCCGCCGTCTACTTTTCTCTGTTTGGATCAAATCACTAACTGGAGGAGTTGCAATGGCAAAGCTTTTACAATCCAAATATGTGAATGAAAAGTGAAAACCTGATTACTAAATGGCACATTTCATATCCACAAATATATTTCTTCTAATTTTGTACTCAACGCGAACTTTTATCAGAAACTTAAAATAATTCCCATTTTTTATCAGAAACTTACATGTAAGTCACATTCATTTATTTAAAGGGTTAAATTCATCGATGACTACCCAACTTTATATTTAGGGTCGTCATGGTCACCCAATTTAATTTTGTTTTATCACGGTCATCCAACTTTATACTTATTGTCACCGTAGTCATCCAATTTGATTTTATTTCACCGTGGCCACCCAATTTCATGTAACGTATTACAATGGCCATCGAATTTCATATAACATTTCACCATGGTTATCCAATTTCTTTTCACTATTTTCACTAATTTTAGAAAGGGTAAAAAGGGTAACTTTGGGGGCATAACTTTTCACGCACTAAAAAGGAGAATTTCATTCATCCTTTTCCAAGCAGCAGCATCGGGAATTATTTCCAATTGACGCCTTCTGATTTCTTTTTCAATTATTGCATATTTTTGTCAATTTAACCTAAACCGTAAATTAATTTTCAAAACAATAAATCCTAATCTAATTTGTACTGATTTTCAAGATCCATATTTGACCAGTAAGTTAAATTTCAGCAACATTTTAATATAAAATACATCATTGCAATTTCAACACCATTGTAAAATAAATTCAAATTGCAGCAATAAAACCCTTAAAAGCATAAAATAGATATTGTAATTTGTATAGGAACAAAAATGAAATTGCAGCTAGAAAGAGAAAATAAGAAAAACCGTTACCTGGTTTTGGAGTCCCCTACGGAAGTGGGAAGACGAGAAGTCGGGAAGATGAAAATGGAGTATGCTACCCTGTGTTTGAGCCTCTACAAAGAGCATTATTCATTCGTAATTTATGTTGGTAACTTTATTTTTGGAAAAAGATAAATGGCCTCTTTGAGCCTCAATTTAAGAGCTCATGAGCTTGTTTAGTAAAGATTAAAATTAGATTAAAATTAAAAAATTAGTTGTTATTGTTGAATTTTATAAGACGAGTGGGACCCAATAACGACTATATTTTTAATTTTAATTGGTTTATAATTTCTAACAAACAAGTCCTAAGTATCACCATTTTCAAAATTAAGATGCGAGATTTATTATTTCAAATATAGATATCAATTAAATTTTATTTATGAAATAATTAATTAAATATATTAATGTCACAATATTATATAATTTATTGTCATATTTATGTATTAGTCAACGTTATAGTTACAAATAATAAATTTTATTAGTTACAACTTATTTGTTGGTCACAAATTTATCAAATTAATAGGTTACATATTATTGCTTGATCACAAATCACAAATTTTATAAGTCATAACTTATTTCATGGTCACAAAATATCAAATTAATTAGTCAGAAATTATTTCTAGGTCACAAATTATCAGATTATTGGTCACAATTTAAAAAAATTTTAAGTCACGTTATTTATTGGTCACAAATTTTATATTTCATTGGTCATAATCAACCAAGAGTGTGTTTGGTAGGGATTTTTGGGGGAAGAATTGATTTTTGAATAGTGATATGATGGGAAATGTGTAGTTGAAAAAGAAGAAAAAAGTATTGATGTGATGAAAAATATTATTTTATTGAAGAATGTGTGGTTGAAAATGAGAATTGATTTACTGTAGAAAATNTTTACTGTAGAAAATGAGAATTTTTACCAAACAGACTCCAAATAATTTGTGACCACTATGACGACCACCATGTTACCACTCTCATCCCACTATACTGTCACTGTCTCCATTGCCACTACAATACTGCACCGCCTCCAAATAAATTGTGACTACCATTATGCTTCTTTTTCGTGTCCTTGCTACCCAGCACCACCAAATGCTCCATCGTCATCACCGTAACCACCTATGTTGGGATAGTCACCACCAATACCATGTTTACAACAACCTTCATCTTCTCATCATATCTACAATTCAGCAAATATTAACCTTCCACCGATTGTAAGGAACAATCTTAGAACACCACCACCACCTTCTCACCATCGTCACCTGGACCACCAGCGATTCAGCTCCCGCCACTAACACCTCCATCACTGTACCACCAACAACCTCCCATCTCTACCACACCATTTTGTGTTGGGGGTGGTTTTTTTAGCTCAAATTCGCCATGGACACTATCAACGATCACTGCCACCACCACAATCAACACAAGAAAATAGATGAGATAGAACACCTGCCGTGCAGCTGCACCTCAACACACCGATCTAAAAATGCATCACGTCGAACAAAGGAAGCGATAGTGGTTCTATGTGGGGAAAGAAAGAGATGGGAACGACGAGGTGGTGGTGCACAACGAAGAGAGGCAGGAGATTGGTATCGATCTGAAAGCGCAAACCTTATTGTCAAGTTTCAATGGTCTTTAGTTTATTCTCTACTATTTCTATCTTCTAGCAATAACTAATGCATTTTTGTAACTTTTCAGGCTCGTGCGGTACTAATAAATTATGTTGAAGGAAATTCATCAATGGTAAATTTCTTGAAACTCAGAAGCTCGGTGTTAGCATATAATTCTATTTTGCAATTGAAATCTGGAAGGTTTCTTTTCTTAATCCAAAACATGAAAGGGAGAATATCATTTTTTTCTAAAGCTCAATCAAATGTCTTGG
Organism: Fraxinus platypoda; assembly: GCA_903798405.1. Taxonomy (NCBI): domain Eukaryota; kingdom Viridiplantae; phylum Streptophyta; class Magnoliopsida; order Lamiales; family Oleaceae; genus Fraxinus; species Fraxinus platypoda. Next base: position 11,016 of record CAIGRT010160989.1, read on the forward strand.
GATGTCAAACATTTTCGTTGTCTCACAAATAACTTGAATTTTTGTCAAGTAAACTCAACAGTGTGGTTTTATATGCACAAATTATTTAGTGTGTTGAGACTAGGATAACTTCAAATTGTTGTAGGGTGATGTAGGCTACCAGGACGTAGTTGAATGTTCTCATGTCCTCTTGGAGACTGATAAATGCATTTGTTTTTTTTTTTAACCTCAAATGTAGGAGAAAGCTAGAGCAACTCGCGCATGGTGAAAATATCTACATTCATTTACATTAGATGGATTCTTTACTTTATTGGTTGGTGTGAGCGATTATTCATGAGTAAAAACATCAACTGTTAATTAAAGAACTTTTCACTATATTAAAATAGTTAAGATAATATTCAACACTCTGCAATAAAGTACAAGTAGAAGATATTTTTTGTTGTTGGCACGTCACATATGTTATATATATCTAACCTGAAGGTTGTTCCATGGTTTGTTTCATATGCTATTTGTTTAGCTATCTTCACTCTCTATCCTCATTTGATATTGATAACGACTACAATTCGAAAGTCTGCAAAATGATACAAATGTTGCTTCTTAAAATTTTTAATTATTACATTGTATTAAGTTAAGTTTCGAATTGTCTTTTCAAAAATGTCATCATGGAGAATTACGCTATATTGCTATCTTATGATGAATTTCGATATTCCTTTTTCAACTGACGTGCTATTATCAATATTAAGGTAGTTAATTACAGACATGTTTGATGACTTTGTATGAGAAAACCGGTTGTCAACATGGCGCATTGTTGAAATGGGTTATGGGTTCTATGACGCAATGTTGTTCCCAATGCTCGAGGGGTGTTATTAATCAATCCTTACAGCATGTGATGTCAGTCTTCCACTGATTTGTGACTTCGTTTAGAGCTACAACACTTTTTACATTGCAAATGTTGGTTGTTCTTTTCGATAGTTTTGCATAAATTTTAGCTTATTTTATGTTCTTTTTATTCAGGTCATGCGAGGTCTTGCAAAATCAATTGCTTTGGATGACAAAAGGGCAGCTGCTTCAGAGAGGTATGCATATTTTTACTGACATAACTTTCCTTTAACTTTTGTCCATTTACTTTGCAGCACTAAGGATTTGTTTTTGCAATTAATATTTTCTTCTGCTTTCTTTATGAGCAGGTAAATCTGCATGCTTAAATGTGTTGCTTGATTTTTTTAGGCTCATTCTTTATTTGGAAGTTCTGCCTTCTCTATTTGTAGGTCGAGTTTGTATATATAATTTGTACGTCACATTTTTTAGGCTCATTCTTTATTTGGTTACACTTATTTTTATGTTGGAATATAACTCAGCTCACCAGATTAGGGTTGGGCAAAATGTCCGAACCGAACTGAACTGAACCGAACCGAACCGAACCGAACCGAACCGAACGGTTTTTCTTAACTTAAAAACCCGAAGAACCGAGAAACAAAGAACCGAAAAGTTTTGGTTCGGT
>CAIGRT010161001.1:0-10160 GCA_903798405.1 Fraxinus platypoda
CCAAAAGAAAATGGGTTGTAACAATAGATCTACACACGAACGAACTTTTAGGCCTTGATAAATGCATGATACATGTATACATGCATGGTCATGTGGAAAAAAATCTGGTCTAACAATTTGTTGAATACAATTTGAGCAATATGGGTAAGAACATCTATTCGAGGACATGGGAATATGTCCATGATGTGATTATAATTAATAAATTTTTTACTCAATCTTTATAAAGTAACTTGAAAAGTTGCAATACCAAAAGCAAGATAAAGTAGCTTATGTTCCCTTGAAGATGAGTTTCCTTCCCTCCCTCCTTGAGAATGAAGAAGAATATTTTATAAGCTGGAGTCTACCCACGATGAACCCATGGGCACTAGAGCATAAAAAAAAAAATCCCAATCCAGTATGCACTACAAGAAAATATCTAAATGGCGACAAAAAAATGTTGTCGCATAAATAGAGATTTTGTTGCAAAAATAATTTTGCGACAACATTATGTTTGTTGCAGGCATTGTCGCACTATATGAGTCACAGAATGTATTTCGCGACAACTTTCAATCATTCGTCGCAATAAGAAACAGGCAACNTTTGTTGCAAAAATAATTTTGCGACAACATTATGTTTGTTGCAGGCATTGTCGCACTATATGAGTCACGGAATGTATTTCGCGACAACTTTCAATCATTCGTCGCAATAAGAAACAAGCAACGTTATTTGTTTGACGCCAAAAGTATGAAATAGCAACAAGATATTTGTTGCCACAATATCGTCGCAATACATGTATGTCGCAAAAAGTTAAAAGGGCGACAAGTCAGTTTATCGCAACGATTACTCTAATGAAGTTTTTGCGATAAAAATGTTTGTTGCTAATAATCTTTTTGCATCATTATTTGAGTATTGATAATAATCCTTTTGCAACATTTTTTACCGTTGCCATTAATTTTATAGCAATATTCGTCGAGCATTGTCATTAATATTTTTTAGCAACATTCATTGCACGTCATTTTCTACATTGTTATATATATATATATAAATGACGTGCAATGAATGTTGCTAAAAAATATTAATGACAATGCTCGACGAATATTGCTATAAAATTAATTCCACATTTGTCGCTATATTTATTGATGCTATAAAAATGAGTAATAAATGCATCATCTAACTGAGCAGAGAACATAACAAATAAATTATTTACTGTTAATCTCAAAGTACAATAGATGGAACATAAGCATAAATTCTCATCATTTTCTAGAGCCACATTTTGAAGAGTCTAGTCATTGTACATCTAGCAGCATCTGCAAATGCAATAACTGTATTGAAAAGTATATCCTTCATAACCTAAAAGAGTAGATAAATCGGATGCCCCTCTAATAAGTCACGACATGCTGCTTCTTCAACAGATTCATCAAGCTCCCAACCTCCCTGATCACACACATTTTTATCTTGAAATCAGCACCATTTTGTGAACAATAAGAAAGTTAACACTTCCAAAAAGTAAAAAAATGAAGAAGAATATACGAAGAAGAATCTCTTTTCCTCAAAAAAGAACTTTTAATCCATTTTATCTGAAAATTATACAATGAATCTCATTTCGAGTACTCACAGAAATACCCTAAATGGTGTCACGGTCTGTCTGACCTATAGAATTGACAAGGTCAATTACCTTCAGAAACATCATTGCTTGACGTTTTATTAACTGATCACAAGAACCTCTAACTCCTCATCTGTGCCTCCATTATTACCATTGTTATATCTACATGGAATGCACCTGCAAAAATAATAGTATTAGAAAATATTTTACATAAAAAAGCTATTTTACCAATGTATAGTGTATATATACAATTAAAAGAACAATTGCCAGATGTTGGTGGAATCGTGAGCGATCTTTGTCGATATCAAGTTGAGTTAAAAATAAATAGACTCTCCCAATGAAATAACCCAGTGTTTCAACAATTGCCAGATGGTGGTGGAAGCGTGAGCGATCGTTGTCGATATCAAGTTGAGTTAAAAATAAATAGACTCGCCCAATGAAATAACCCAGTGTTTCATTATTGACAATCCCCTAAGCAACACAATATCGAAAGTTATTGAAAGCATAGAGAACAAAATCTTAAGAGTACTATAAAGGAAGAACCTATGCAGGCATATATTAGACCAACCTTAAAATTGGCATGCAGAGATCTACAAAATTTGTATGTTTTAAAATCTAACCTGATGTCAATCCAAATTACAATTTCTAGATGAACAATTCATTTGACCTAGTTATATATAATTTATAGAGAAAAAAAATACCTTGAGAAATAAACGTGAAAAGGCCATTGACAATAAAGATTGAAGTAGATAGCTATAATACTTTTCGGCCCTCTGCCACTAGACAATTGTTAATTTAAGACCAAGTCATGTGTGATAAGGAGAAGTACTGATAGCTAAAATCAACCTATGATAAACTCGAAGAATTTGACAGTATTCCAAAATTGTTGCTACCTTTCAGACTATGTTTCTTTCCATACTTCACCCCAATGTCACCACAATTCAATCCATCCAATGTCTGAATGCAAAGTTGAACCTGAAACAACTTCCTATTGAGTAAAATACAGAAATAAGAATCCAATACTTCCTGTTAAGCATAAATAGGAAACAAATTCAGTGAAACGAGATGTAAAAAACAGAAACTGAAACAATTTTATTTTACAATAAACATAAAACCCAAACATTTGAAGCAACAAACCAGAGCGTCAATTTTTTTTTCTTTCCAAATAATCAGGATCTTTAGTTCGCCGTTAAAAACAATAAAAAAATGAAAAAAAATTCAAGACCGTATTTCTTTCTTTCCAAATAATCAAATTTTTTAACTCAGTACTAAAACAATCAACCAAAATAAAAGAAAATGGTAAAATTCCAAGAACCCCTAAAGTCTTAACCCTACTTTGCTCAAGTATTAGATGGGGGTTTAAAAAAGATGAAACGGACACAATAATCAACAAACAAAATTAAAATTATTGTACTATATAAATAGCATGAAAAATGAAAAAGAAAAAGGACCTTTCATCAACTGCTTTGATTCAGAGGCACTGTATGGGCTTGATTTAGTGGCGAGGGTTGACCGGAGGTGGCTTCTGTCGTCGCAAGGGTTTGATTTAGTGAATAGGGATGGACAATTGGAGGGATTGAGACAGAGACATGATTTTGTAGGGCAGAAAAGTTTGTGGAAATGATTTTCATAATATTTCAATTCAGTCCTCAATTCATATATAGTTTGTGATTTGGTCCATACTTCAAGTTGTTGGATTCCGAAACTCGCAAAGAATTCGACATTGGTCACCAAATCTCCATATTCATTCAAAAATCAGTTCTCTTCAAGTTCTGGAAGTTTTCAAACTAATCTCCAAACATTTTGTAAGTTACATTTTAGTCCTTCAATTTTTTTTAATACTTTTCTTAGTGTAGTTTGTAATAGGTAATATAATTTTGATGTACCTTAAATAACTTCTACGATAACATGAGAGATCGCAACATATGGATTAGCTTTGTGAAAGACCTATGACAATATTTTTTGTTCATTGCAATTTTTTTTTTCATTTTGTGATAATTTTCTTCCATCTCTAGAATTTTAGCAAAAATATTCATTGTTGCAAATATAGACCATTGAGCTCTATCAATTTCCTTTTTCGAAAGTAACTTCGATTCTAGATGACCTAATAATCTAGTATTTTGAGAGAAGACTGGCAAGCTTGTAGTTGGAGTCCTTTTAATCTACGACAATATTAGATCTTACAATATACGGGGTAAGCGTTGTAAAAAATCTATTGCATATATTTTTTCTTTGAACTACTGAATTTTTAGCAACAAATATTTTTTATCACAAAAAGTAGACCCTATTGCATCACAAGCAATTTGTTGCAAGAAATAAAAGTTTGCCACCATAAGTTTCCCACCAAAAATATTTTGGTGCCTTACTTCCCTCATATTTTTGGCGACATTCTTTATTGTTTGTCGCAATTTCTCACATTTCACGACAACTTTTTACATCACCTTATATTATTTAGTACTTATTTTTTTAATCATAATCTTCGCGACAAACTTTAAAAATATGTTTCGTTAAGTCACTTATTGCGACAACTTTTTGTATGTCGCAAAATCACAATTTTGTTGTGGTGAAGCGAGGTAAAATAGAGTGAAGAAGAGAAGGAAAACGTTTGCTAGGTTGGAATGAAATTTATTAGGGTTTGGAATGAAAATTGTATAATTAAGATTTAATATTTAAAAATGAAATATATGATTTTTGAAAAGTGAAACCTATTATCTGAAATTTGAAATTGAATCTTGAAAACTCTTGTTTTGTGTAATTTTCACTTAATTTCTTACGAAAAATATAGGCCCATTTGCACTATTTAAATGACGAAAATTATCTAGAAACATTTAAAGATTAATTTTCGAAAAACAAGGGGATTAAGTTTCATTTCACAAATCAGCTAATAATTAGGTTTTAATAATTAAAATTAATAAAAACTTAATTACACATAATCTACGTATATCACCCAACCCAACCCAACCCAACTCAGCCCGACCCAACCCCCTCATTCATCCTAAAATCAATTTCATTTTTAAAGAACTCTCTCTCTCTCTCTCTCTCTCTCTCTCTCTTAGAATAGACCCTCTTGAAAATTTAAATATTCTCCGATTGAATGGTACTATTTGATCAAAGTAAGCTTGTGTTTGGCATCCATTTTTGGGAAATTATAAATTTCACCCCATTCCTCAGTGCTGCTTCTAAACACGTACAAATCACCTTTTCCCCCCCAACCCCAACCTTGGAAAATGGGGGAAAACTGCCAAACTTTCGAAAGAAGATTTTGACCATTTACCTTTAAAAAAATTCACTTTTTAAGGTTAAAAAGCATTATTCTTTTTCCAATTATATATCTCGGGTCGAAAATTGATGGAAGAGTTTTAGGGTGCGTTCAATTGTCAATATTTTTCATGAAAAATGTGTTTTTTCCATCTTTTTTTCTACTTTTGTGTTGTTTGATTGACAATTTTTTCTACGAAAAATATGTTCCTACTTTTGTCACGTGATCATATTTTCCTTGAAAACAAGGAAAATATTTTCTTTAAGAAGAGATTGTTTTTATTTTTCATGTAATTTTCTCTCTCTCTCTCTCTCACACACACACACACACACACACACACGTATCCATTCTCTCTCATCTACCTACAAATAAAAAATAGACATGTATAATATTTTCTATATTGAAAACTAAATCAATCAAACATATTTAATTAATAATTTTTATACAAATAAGTTTTAGGCAATTGAATTACCTAAAATTTATTTTCTTCACATACAAATTATATGCTCGTAATCAAACGCACCCTTAGTGAAATTTGTAATACTTTTTACGAGAATTAATTTCTGACGAAAAATATAGATCCATTTGCACTATTTAAATGTCTTGCAATTGCATGAATCTTATTTTTAAAAAAATTTAGGTTTATTGTATGAATTAATTTAGCCCATGTTTGATGATCATTATTATTATTTTTTTTTCAAAAATGATGCTTTAAATTGTAATTTTTTTTGGATAATATGTTGTTAAAAAGTAGGAAAAATTTTGGATTTATGTGCAAAATATTTTATTGTGTAATGTGGTTGAAAATGAATATAAAAATTAAATATTTTTGAAACAATGGTTGTCAAACATGGGCTAATTAGGATAATAATCAATGGTTGTCAAACATTTTACCGTGTTCTTTTACACCATTGTCGATATTGTGACAGATTATTAGATTTATTGAATCTTAAAGTTGTACATCTTCGTAATCAGGTCAATATTGTTTTCGAGAAATAGAACAGTTTCAAAATGTTTGCATGAATCAAAATCCAAAATGACCAACAATAAGAAAATAAATGCAATAGCTGATGAGCAACATCTACTATAAACTTTGTATTTTTTTTTTTTATAATAACAGTTAGAATGACAAGCAATTTATACTTTTTGGTATGTTTTAAACTATCAATCATTTTTTTTCATTCTAATTCATTGAACTGAAATATTAGGAATTTTTCATTTTTTCCAAGTAAGATTATTTTTAAAATGTGGGATAATTTAAAAGTTATAATCTTTTTTGAGAAAACTTAGGTCTTTGTAATATAATAATTTTGGGAGAACACATCCTATGAGAGCATCCTATTTTTATGCTCAAGTTGGCTCAACTCGACATTCCAAAAAATATCAGTTGTGTAGGTGGGGGTCATGCTAAGACTAGGGATGGCAACGGGGCGAGTATAAGACAGGTCGACCATTCCCACCCCCATCCAGTTGGTTATTTTTGTTACCTTACCCCATTCTCATACCCGGTTAAAGCGGGATGGGGCGAATCCAGAATTCAAAATTGGTTGTGTAGGTGGGGATCATACTAAGTTCATATTTGGTGGCCATTTTTTTGGAAAAATATTATTTTGAATAGTAAATTTTTAGAGAATATGTGATTAAAAAGTATGAAAAAACTTTGAATTTACGTGTACAATATTTTATTGTGTGAATGTGGTTGAAAATGAATATGTAGAAAAAAGAATTTTGAAAGAATAGGAGACAACCAGAAGCTAAGGGTCTAGCGCCCATACAACATTTCGAGTGCGAGAGTTCAATAAGTTTTCATATATTTAAGAATGATTAGTATGTCACGGGGTAAATTGCATATATCTAACCGCGTTGTGAACTTTTTTTTATTCAAACATTTAAATAAGAGTAGTTCAATTAAAAAAATATAGTTAATATACAAGAATATTAAGTAAATTGTCACCAAAGTTTTAGCATATCGACTCAACCTTACCTAGCCAAGGATTACATCATCTTGAAGCAGTGAATTTTGTGTAAATTGTGACAATATTGTCTTAGTTAATGAAATGTTGCATATGAGATGTTGTATATATATGATTGCATTTGTTGCACTTTCTTACCTAAAATGGAAAGGCAATATGGTCTTTGAGAATCATATAAGAGACGAAAATATTAGTGAGACAATTATAGTTCAAAAATCTGCAACAAATTTTAATTTTGTTGATGAAAAACTTTTTCCCTTGAAACAACTAATTTATTGACTTTTTACAACAATAATTCGCGCCATTTAAAGCAAGATTAATTATTGTTGTGTCTTAACAAATTTGAATATGCATGGCATGAACTATTTAAGGTATAATGGGTTCGCAATATCAGACACTAGCATGACAATAAAGAAAAATTTCATTTGTTTTTTATTTATACCATGCCTGGGACTGATTAAATTGGAATTAGAAGCAAAAATATGACCATTGGACAAAAAAAAAAATTTGTCATTATTTTATTCCGCGTACTCTGACTCCTTGCAGACAATTTCTGTACCAATTATTCAATGTCTGGGTCAATTGTCAATATTGTTGACGGATCAAACAAAATTCTTTATTCAAACACAGTTGCATAAGGGAGTATTATGGACTTTTGGAATATTTTGAAAGTCATGTACTGTAAAATAATTGACACAACATCGGCTTTATATCATACCTTGACTCCAAAATCCATTTTCTTTCCAACAATTGCGCTCGGACAAGCGCTTAATCTTAATCATGTTGAGCCCCATCAAATCGTGCCTACCAATAACAATCATGAATTCATCTACAACGAAGCCCTCGAGTCGTACCATATTTCTTACAAATTCCCATTGGGTGCTTGCGAGAAAAGTAATAGCTACACAGATCTCTACAAAAAGCCTGGTTGAAACGTTTGTTACAAGCAGTAGCGAATCCAAAATCAGAGGTCAGGTACGGTGGACCTTGACCGTTGATCATCGACAATCAACGATCGTAATAACGACGTCGTTTATGAATATTTAATTAAATAATATTAAAAAATTCAATATATATATAAATGCCCTAAAACGTAAAAATTATATATATATGAAAATATAATTCAATACAACCCAAAATACTAGAAAAATTTAACGATACAACGTTACTCTGTAACTGTAAGTTTAGATAACTGCATTCTACAGGGTCTCATATTTTGAAAACGTTGCAATATTGCCTCGTTTTCAAGTTTTACAAAAATTTCTTTTTCCACGTAAACCGTCAAATTGTCATTCAACCAGTCAATCTCAATTTTTTCAAAAATCTCTCTCTATATAAACCACCAACTTGTCATTCAACAATTGAACATATAGGACCACTCTCGATATTAGACTCGAGTATCGAAATTAATGAATATTCAAACCTTAGGAGTTTTTTGTCTCTTATGATTAGAAGAACAAAAATGTCTAGACCAAGTCTAAACAAAGATTTAACTGCAATTTGAACAAGGTCAACATGAAGATATTTGAATTTCTTCTTATGAGCATGAATAGTTTCTTTTGAAAAAAGATTAATAAAAACAGTTTGATTTTTTTATGGGAATAGTTTGCTCCAAAGTTTTGATAACATAATTTCGAATAAAATCAAATTTTCATATCTCATAGATAGAATTTAGATGTATGATTTTGATCTAATTCATCATCATCATTTTGAAATAAATTATCTCTACTGTTTGAACCATTATCTTTACTAAATCAATTTGACATACAAAACATAATTGAATAAATGCAAGAAAACAGTAACTTACCATTGTAAACACTATGCTTACATGATAGGTTGATAATATGCAAAGCCTACAGCGGGACCACCTAAACGCTAACTCAGACAACAAGGAATATATATATATATATATATATATATATATATATATATATATATATATATTTGACGTCATATATACGGTTCTATTGCTAAATTTACAGGGTCGAAAATCATATAAAAAAAAATCCATATATATAGATAGATATATATGAAAAATCTGTTTATCTATTTCACATAAGAAGCACTGAGCCTGAGTGTGGCCTGTGTGCCTGTATAATTTTTGGACTATTTACAGTTTTTGATTGATCAATCCATGAACTATCACAAGAGCCATAACTAGTGAATGATCCATCTGAGGTTCCACTACTAAAGTTAATGGTAGTAGTGGGTTTTCTTGAGGACTTGAGGACTGCTTCTTTATCACCTGTATATGAATCAAATATAACAGAAAAATATCATTATTATGTTCTTTGCCAAATGCCAATGCAAACAAATATTAAAAACAATTTCAATAGGGTTGCTTAGATATAGTATATTTTTGAGTTTTGATTAAAAAAAAAAAAAAAGGTAATCGAGTCACATTCAACCCCGCATCTAAAATAAATCGCCAGGACACAAATAGACGCACAAAACTAACCTGTGCTACAAGATTGCCTGCATTGTCTGTAATTTTAAATGTTGATTTTCCTTCCAATCCCGTTAACTTGTAGCTGCTTCTTCCTGTAGTTTTGTCACATCCCAGACTAACATGGCAAGTCTTGTGCTTGTGAGAGGACTTTTACGAGCAATTGCTTCTTACTTGAAACCATGGTATCTCCTTATTTAGTATAGCATCAATCCATTTATAGCCTTCCCAACTTTCAAAAATTCGTAATCTCTGCAAAAGAAATAATAAAAAGTGCTATCGTCATCAGTTTTTCATTGAAACCTTGACACATAAAATTTTCAAAATTGGGTGGGGTGGTCCTAAAATTTGAACTCAAAAGCCTTTGCTTCTATAGTAAACCACGTCATCTAAAGGCTTAAACTGTAAAATACGAGAACAACCAAAAATTAAGTAAAGTTGCTGTAAGATTACCTTTCTTTTCATGGAGAATAAAACTTCACCATAGAAATCCATGAGAAAAACTTCACTCCTATGTCTTGTTTGGTAATTATCAACTCGATAAACGACTTCACCTTTGGAATTAAAAACAGTGCAACCATTTCCGTGGAATACAAGGGATTTCATCCATATTGTAAATGTTTCTCTTTCTGATGTAGAATGATCAGAAACCCCCTTCACTGATGTTTGAGGATGAATCTTAGCCATTGAAAGAACAGAAAATTAATTCTATTTTCGACGAGGAAAAGGAAAAATCTTGACAATGTTACTATGTTTTCTTGATAAGTATGTGCCCATAAAGGAATATATATACCTGAGAAAAAGTTCAAATTTGACTTAAAACATAGTTTAGTATTTTACAAACATTATGTACACAGTCTATGATAACATAGTTTATTCGAGTTTGTCACTGTCAAAACC
>CAIGRT010161022.1:0-10322 GCA_903798405.1 Fraxinus platypoda
AAGTCTATATAATTGGGACGAAGGAGTAAGATGTTACCTAGATATTTAAAGTAATGATTACGTAATGAATATTAAATTATTTCATTATTAGAGATTGAGTAACTATTTGATTTAGGTAAAAATCATATTCTTAATAAAAATAAAATAATGATTGAAAATTAAAAAAAATATGAATTTCATAAAATGTGTGATTAAAAATGAATTTGAAAAAAACAAAAAGATAACTTAACGGAGAGTGACTATACAAATACAAGTTACAATTAAATTGAATGATACGAGGATAAATTTGCGACTTTATAAAAATTAATGAATTTATTTTATAATTTATCCATCCCATAAAGATATGCTCGTTTTCATTTTCACACCGATTAATAAATTGTAATTAATATGATTGAAAATATAAATTATTCCTACATTTTTTCTAATATACCCTTATATTAAAAAATTAATTAAATTCTCAATAAGAAAAATTACTTATAATTTGAAATAGACAAAAAGCAAAAATCTCGGAGCTGAGCAGTGAGGCAGCCGGTAAAAATAGGAATAAAAGATCCACGAAGTACACGTGTCAAAGATTGTGTTTATTACAAAAGATTTGACTAATTCCAATTTTTTATGAAATCGAGGTGAAACATTTGCCAAACACTGCTTTCTTTTGATTTGTTTGTAAAGTACCGTAACTGAAACGAAAATTTCAGTTGTGTAAAATTTTGGTTTGAAGTCCACTCTTTCTTCGATGCAGCTGGAGCGCATGAGGAGAGAGAGAGATTTCAAATATTTTGAGGGGTCCACACATTTACTTTCCGTTGGGGGGGGGGTGTAATCTCTGTTTCTCCCTTCTGATTCTGTATAAATAATTAAAAATATTAGTAAAAAAACAAAATTTTAGAAGTTCTCTTGGGGCAACGTTTGGTGTGGTGTCATGACTGCTGTACGCTCCGCTCCGTATTTCAAGGCTTTTACATAATTTTCAAACTTAGCAAATGTTTATAAAAAAGTCAAGATATCATCAAATCAATTATTATTTATATATTTCGTGAAATTTACAAATATTACTCGCTTATCCATCAATCGTTTCTATTTATTTGTAAACAAAATCATTTATACACTCCTTCAACAAGCTTCAATTCTTGATTTTGCTAGTCGATCGACCAATTTTTTATAGCCTTACCAAACTAGACAAAATAATTTGATTGATATAAAAATATATATTAAGTTGTTTAATTGTAACAAAACAAAGTTAGAGTCCGTTTGATTGGTAAATGTGAAAGACTTTTCAATTTCATATAAGTTGAAAAATAAAAACTCAAGTACTCCATAGGAATGCTTTTTTCATGAAATTGACAAAAAACAAGCTTAAAGTAGTTATACCTTAAAATTTGAACTTCATTTTTACTTTCGTATCAAACAACCAAAGTAGAAATTGAATTCCTCATATGTGACATTTTTCATGGAATTTAAAAGGGTCATTTTGATTGCGAATGTGGAATATGGGTGGAAAGAAAATGAATTACAGGGAATTGAATTGCCTAGAATTTGTTTTACTGATAATTGTAATTAATTGTGTTTGATTGGTATAATTTCACCTGAACAACGTTGATAGTTAAATGTCCGTTTGGCTTTGTTTTTCATAAAAATTGTCCATTAAAATAATAATTTTTTTTACTATTGGGTCTAGAATTTGTTCCAATTGCAAAATAAAAAAATAAAAAAAAATTACCATACCGAATACTATTCGTTTGACTTTGTTTTGCATGAAAATTATCAATAGAAGTGATAATTTTTTTTACCATTGTGTTAAAAATTTTATCAATTGCAAATAAAAAAAAAAAAAAAACTGGAAAATCAAAAATCACCAAACACAAAAGGAAAACAAATTCATTGGTGGTAAGGAAAAGAAGCGCGTGAGTGTAATGACTGGAAAACGAATTCCAGGAATAATTTTTGCAATCAAACGGGTAAAAAGTACGAAAACCATGGAAAATTTATAGTATCAAACAAGGCCTTAGCGTTTCTTTGAAGGAGATTATTTGAAGTGAAAAACAATTTTTTTTGGAGAATATGTGATAAAAAATTATGAAAAATTTATGATTTTATTTCTAAAAAATTATTTTATTAGCAAATATGTGATTAAAGATGAATTAAAAAAAATAAATTTCAAATAAATCGTGACAAATAAACACTATGACCTAATTGACAATGAGATACGGTTTCACCGGAGCCTGCTATCTAATAATATGGAAGTTGACATTTATCAAATTACAATTTAAATTAATTATAGGCTACAAGATGTGTGTGAATAATAATAATAATAATAATTGTGAATTTTACGAGACGTGAACAAAAAAAATGTTTGATCAAAATTGATTATCATTTAATCCCAAACCAAACATGCATCACTCCAAGCGGTTAATACTAGAAAAACAAAAAATGCACAAAAGGAATACAAATTAGTCATTTTTTTGTTCCTTGATGTTGTACTATGAAGCTCGACCATTTTAATTTAATTTTTTTTTTTTTACAATTTTATATATATATAAAAATACCATCCCAACAGAAAAATCTGAACACATTGTAAATTAATAAAAGAGAAGAACGGAACACTTTAATTCTTGAGCACATCCTCGATAGCTTCAAAGAAAAGAGGGGCCATTTCAGGGCTTGGAGTTTTGATTGCACACTTGAGACCGGGAGTACCTACAACTGCTGTAAGCTCGATTAAGAAGGGAATTCCTTGAGGAATCTTACCAGAAACGTACAGCACGTTTTGATTTGCGTTCTTGCGTTTAGCGACAAAGAACATGTTCGATGCTGCCAACCGATCTAAAGTTGCTTCTATGCTATTTATGACAACTGATGGGAAGTCTTTAGTAACCTCGTTGGTATCAGGTAATGATTTCCACATCTACAGTGTTGACAAGTTAGAAACCATCAATTTCCATGAATTATCATGTACAGGGCTACATGACAAGAACAGTACGGTAGAAAATACTCCTAGAGTGTAAGTTCGCGTAACCTACAAAGTTCTCTTCAATAGTTTAGATCAAATAAGTTTGATCTCATCATCTTAAGTACGCACAACTAGATAGGACTGTAAAGATTAAGAGAATCATGTGCCAAAATGTGTCAATTGTCTAGTAGATTCCAGGTCAATTATGTGTACCTAAAACGGCAATGATGTACTACACACACAGATTAAGGAAACTACTTACCTCAAGAAAAGTGGAACGTTCCATCCTTCCGTCCTCGGTAAAGAATACCAGCAACGACATTTTATCCTTGAAGTACAATACGGGTTGCTGATTATTTTTCACAGCAACTTGCAGAAGCATGCTCGGCGGACCAGGAGAAACATTCTTGAACAAAACCATGGGAAGAACAGTGCTGAAAGATGCCCCAGGTTGCAATGTGGAAATCTGATGGAAAACCATGTATCAATTTGAAAGGGAGAAAGGGCAGACATACCATTTGTTGATTACTATTAATAATTACCTGCAGTGGTCCACCTGCAGCGAGACCAAACGTGTTCTTGTTAAACTGAATCATGAAACCGTCAAGGGGAGTCTGAGAGTTGTTTTCAAATAACATGCTGTAAAATATCTGGCCATCTTTTCGCATCAGCTGTGCACTGATTTGTAAACCTTGACCAGAAGATGCTGGTACTAGAACTGGCAAAGGAGGTCTGCAATAGAAATACTTCTGTAGTGATTCCCATTAAACAAATCCCACAAGGAATGCTGAACAGTATAATAAGTAACAGCTTGCTGCAATTTTCAGATGTATAATAGATAATTGACAACTATCTTGAAAGTGAAGCACAAGACTGGCTCCAAATTCACATACCCAGACGGGGCTTCAGGCTGATCAACAGATACAATAGCATTGCTGTCATTATCCATGCCCATCAGGTCAAGTAAATCTGGCATGGGTGGAGGAGCAGCGGGGGCAGCAGCTGGTTGCCTTCTGGTAGTTGGAGGTGATGCACCAGTATCAGATGCATGGGCAGGTGATTGTGAATACCCTTCTTCAGTTCCATCAGGATAATCATCTTCTTCAGCTCTCTGCACTGTCTTTACACGTGTTACGAATGCATCAGCAGGTTTGTGAAAGACAGAGGACAATGTAGCAACATTGGCAAGAAGCTCATCCAAGAGAGAAGGATCGAATTGATTTGAATCGTCACCAATGAGAGGCTTTTCTGCTAAAACAACATCCTTCGCCGCCTGAGAGATAAAATAAAGCTGATCAGATTCATATAAACACAAAAGACAGAAGTTTAGACCAAATTATGCCTTTACCCTCCAAAACAGCCACCTTAACTAGGCATGATCCCCAGTAGATAGGGTACACATAGCATAGAGACTAGTGATCATGCCACTAAAACAAACCAGAAAACAGTGGCATTGTGACAAATCATCTTCATAATGCACAAGGAAGAAATGATATAGAATTTGTGGAAAAGAAAACCTTGCAAAGAGCATCATAGATAGGTATCACCAATCCTTTTCTCGACTCTATGTTTTCGATGTTGCTGTTTTTTTCTTATCCCTACTAATCGCTAGTGTGACCTTCGGTAACAGGTAAAGCTTCTTTTCACACCCCAAAAATGTACCAGAAAATGGAAAACTAATTGAGTGATGACATAGCAGTTTATAAAGTGCAAACTCAAACAAAAGTGAAATACAAACCTCGGGATCAGTTGAGAGGAGACGCCAGTATATATAAGCACGGTCTCGTAAATCTGGGTTGTCAGTCTCCACAGTTGCATTGTTCAAAACAACCTATTTTGGCGAAAAGTCAATTTAGAGAATATACAGTGAAAAAAGAGTGTCAAATGCTTCTAAACTGACAGGGTCATTGTTACTTCCAACACAAGGCTCGTGAGACAGTTTATCAGAACATATAGCTGAGTGGTGTCATTTTCTATTTAATGTTTTGCAAGTAATTATATTTCATAAATGGTTGCCTTCTGTTTCCACGAGACATCAAGATTTAAAAAGTGTCACTTTCATTGCAGCGCTTCTTTCAAGAGAAGGGAGATCTTTGTAAATTTTATCTCCAGATCAATTTGCAGAAATATTACAGATAATATCAGGTACCATCCAGGTCCCAGAATAAACTCAATAACGTTTAGGAAAATACATCAAACCTAACACCATTAGACAATGTATACATGTCCAAGATAAGTTCAAACAAACGGAGAGGAAATCTATATAAAAATAGGGACACTAAAATGGTAACTGTAAATGCTGAAACTAATCAAAATAGCCACCATTACTTCCAGATAAAGATCTATTAAGCTTCTCCTTGTCAATGCTTTCTGAAATAGCTCATTGGTTCTGTAAGCTTGTAAATGACAAACAGATACTGATGCAGCCAGTGAGCTGTTTGAATATTCTTGCATAGCATTCAAATCCATGGTCTTTTTGTCATCAAAGGTTTATAGACACGCTCAACCCTCTGCATGTTACACTTCTAATCCAATTGCACAAATATGGGAGGATTCCCATATTATCCTTTTTTCCTGAGTCAAAACTCTTTGACCCAATTCATACCCATGAACTGAAGCAGAGACAATAAAACATACCTGAATCATCTGCTGTGGGCCTTCAGTTGGCTTCTTAAGGAAAAGTTTGACTGTCGCTGTCAGCAGCTGCAATTGGACTTCTGGAGGTTCCTCAGGAAAAGTCTCCAGAAAGCTTTCCAGGAGCTCATCGGCATTGTCAATTCTTTCAGCATATTCACCAATGATCCAGATCATTGATGCCTGTAGAAGAAGAAATATGAGAAAATAGAAATTAATTATTTTAGAATAAAACATACAGGAAGAGAAGCAAATAACTCAAGTCTTGTTCTTGTTTAAATACCTTTGCCTCTGGTTCATCTAAAGTGTCTAAGCTCTCACAAAGTGTAGCAATGATGGACTCGTAGCTGATAGAGAAAGTAAATTGTTAAACTTTAAGATGACAAAATTATTTGAACACTTCTTGGTAAAAATATTTACTGCCCTTTCAAGGGCATAATGGTAAGACCCACAAAAAAGAGAATACATACGTGTTGGGATATCTCCTAAATATATCTTTAATCACTATAATAGCTTCCTGAACAACATAGTTTACTTTGATCTTGATCAATTCAAGCAAGACACTAATACACCGTTCGGCTGCCCGCTCTAACTTGATGGCACATCGTCCAATGGCCCGAACAGATTTTCTGACGAAATCTACATCTACTTCCGTAGCATACTCTTTGAACTCCAACAGGACCTGTAAGTGTAGATCAAGTGAGCAATAAGATGGTAAAACATTTTTGAGACAAACACGTATTAAAGTCAAGCTTACTTGATCTATATTCCGGTCAGAAGCAAGCTTTATCATGATTTCTAACTTTTCCATCTTCACATAAATTGGATCGTTGTACTTGCAGAAAAACACCTACACGGGAAAAAAGACAGTTATTTGGTCAGTTTACGTCTAGATTAGAAGTACTAGTTCCGGAAAGGAGAGTGCAAACTGAAGTTGAATATGCAATTAATTACCTTGACTTCATGGGCAAGGATACTGGGCCGTTTTTGTACAATTAGGTTTATATTTCGCAACGCAACATACTGAATCTCAGGTTCTGCAGAAAGCAATGTCACAAGCGGAGGGGCCATTTTCTTGCATAGATTCCGAACTACATCAGTGCTTGTGATTAGTTCCATTTGTAGAAGGATCAACTGTGTAGCATTCAGTAGAAAGAAGAAAGATAACTAACTTTGAGAGTTAAAGAAACAGATTCATGGTAATATTAAAAAGGAAAAACAAAGAAAAGCAGCTACAGTTGGAAAGACTCGTCAATTATAGTCTGGAAGAAAGTTTTGAGCGAACGGATTATCACCTTGACAGCTGAAAGAACAACTGCAGAATTTGCATGCTGCAGCCTTGGAGTGACTCGCTCTACTATATTTTCAGCTTCACGGGCATCAGCTGTTTTGTACTTGGAAAGGGCATCCAATATAAACACTTGACCCCACCTATAGTTGGTAGCATATCAATGCACATTCATTGACAAAGCCAAAAGTAAAATCATGTCAAATGAATCAAATGCAACAACCATGATTCAGAAACGAAAGGCATTGTGGAACATTAAAAGAGAATCTTATTCACAAAATCCAAACATGAGATGGATTAACCAAAATTCATCAAAGATGTGATGCAAGCACATGGCCATTAATCTACAAGTTACAAGTCAATAACGGATAATCCCCACACTTTAAACTAAGCAGTTAACACCCTAACAACAATTAGATACTTGAATTCAACTTCATAACAGAAAATGCAAACAACAGAAGACTTTGGGATAGAATATTAGGTCTCAATCTTCAATTTTGTAATAATTCAGTTCAAGTTCTGACATCGTAAAAATGGAGGAAAGTACTTCTCAACTCCAATCTCCACTGTGGTGCGCATCAAGGATTAGTACATAAACATTAGCAGTAATTGAATGTCAAGTTATAAAACTTTCATAAACATGTACAGATATGGATGACAATATGTGGGTAGAATTGGGTGGTTTGTGTATGAGTTCGTCCTTCAAATTAATTGCCAACAAGACATTTGCAGGCCATAACTCACTCAGTGCATTCATTTAGAGCGGTAAGAAGCTTAGTAAGTGTGTGGCTAGTAATCTCAAAGATGGGTCTGCTACTGTTCTCTTGAATCTCCGCAAGTGCTGCAACAGCGTTTGCGACAACCATTGGATTGTTATCAGATATCAAATCCTTGAGAGCTTCCAGAAAACCTCTATCTTCAACTAGCTCTGCATTTATGTCATAGAGTTTAGAGACACATATAGCAGCTGTCTTGCGAACATACGGGTCATCATCCTGATATAGAAGGAAATAGCATTGCTTAGTATTGGACAAAATAGTACAATATTCCAGTCATGATGAAATGAAATCGTCCAAAAGTGAAGAAAAATGCAAAAACAGGGTTGATAAGAAATAATGAAGTGACCTTGAGGCACCGCTGCAATGGATCACATAAATACTCAGTAATTTTATCAACTCGAATGCAGCCCATGGTCCTCACAGCCAAAGCACGAATCAAAGGATTTGGGTCCTGTGAATCCTGCAACATGTCCATACAAATTAATCCATCAATGAACAGCCATAACTACAGAATACAGAATGGTTAATTTCAATCACAGGTCCCAGCAAGCGTTGGTTTTGATTAATTTATTCAGCTAACACTTGCCAAGAATTTATTGATTCGTAGGTCTTTGAGCAGTTATTGGTTTGTGGGTTTACAAGAACTGATAGCCATGTATGATGTAACATAGGTTCTCTTATTAACTGTTTTTCTACAGATAAAACAGCAGGTGAGTTGAGTTGAGTTCCAGTTATGAGTGAACTGTAATTTTTCTTGGGTGTTAATGAGAAAAGGAACCTTAAAAATTTTCCTGTGGATGTAGGAGAAGTACTCCGAACCACATAATTGTTCAGCTGTTTTAAATCAATTGTCTCCAATTTTTTCTGTGTGGTAGAATCTGTTCCGGTGTCTTGTGTTGTGTTTTCAACAGCAGGATATTTCCTTTAATCTGATATTTTAGCCACATGTACGGTGTAGTAAAAGTTGATTGGCTATTATGACATAAACTATCCAAAGACTATAAACAGGAACAGCAGAGAAGATAATGCAGAAAATCAAGCCAAAAATTGGAAATTAATTCTATAACTACTTAAAAGAATAAGAAGCACAGAACATGCTGATTGAAATGGGTAAGAGGAATGGAGACCAAAGCAAAGAGAACATAGTGAAGTTAGCAAGACGAAGTAACAGATTTTTTAAGACGTATTGACACTAAAGGATCAGTAAAAGGTGGAAATGAAAAGGCCAAATAAATTACTGGTTCTAGAAAGTACGACAAAAGAATTGCTGTGCCCAAAAGCTGCGGAGAAATAGGCCAAATTTTATTATCGCCAGAGTCCAGAGAAGTGACTGCATCCTCTACGTTACCTCTGAATAGGAAAATTTCAACTCCAGAAAGCCTCAAAACTGACAACTATGTCTTCTATGTTAAGCTCATGTTTGACGACCATTCTTTCAAAACTCTTTTTTTCTCGTACTCATTTTCAACCACACATTTTTACAATAAAATATTGTTCACATAAACCCTAAATCCCTATTTTTTGACCCCACATTCTCCAAAAAAAAAATTTACTATTCAAAAACTCATTCTTTACAAAAAATGGCTGTCAAACAGGGGCTAAGTGTTCTCTCCTTCCAGTCATCCCCATGGTTATTTCCATGCAACCATGCCCTTCTGTATTTTTCTTATCAAAGAGAAAGTGACCCATCTACAAGCCTCGGCCAAATTTTTTGTTTCCCTACAGTCAGATATGTTTATGAAATTGTCTTACTTGGTTCAACTAACAAATCAGCAAATTATCATGAGTTAAATGTTTCATTAGCCATTGAACTTAGCATCATGTCACGAACTACTCACCGAACTTCCAAACTTGTCCCGTTGGCCACTGAACTTCGCTCCGTCCAACTCCATCACTCACCGGCTAAAAACCGTTAAAGGAGGCGCCTACGTGGACGACGGAAAGCTGAGCTGGTTTGTTAAATTCGTCCAAATAATTTCTGGAGAGCCAAATCATACTCCACGTTAGCAAAATCTCTCCAGGTGAATTGTAGCTCTCAAATTCACACAAAATGGCGGAAAATTCAACTCCTTCACCGTCTCCCCCGAAACCCTCCGTGCAGCCATCAACGACTTAGATGAACATGACAATTGAACCAGCAAATTCGCAACATTTTCAGGGTTTGCCAACCTTCTCTTCCAGTCTCGCCATCACCTCCCTTCTCTTGACCAGAAAATTAAAAAAAAAAATAGTGCAATCCCAGCAGCAGCAGCAACAACAACAACAAATGGTGCAAACCCAACAATAATTGGTACAACCCCAGTAGCAATTGGTACAAATCACCCGCAACAGCAACAACAATTGAAGCAATCGTAATGATGGGACAATATCAGCAACAACAGGCCGGGATTTATGGGCAATGAATTTTGGGGGTGGAAATGCACTTCAACAACACCAGCAATTGCAACAGCAGCAGAATCAGTTGCAGCAACTACTGGGGCAGATGAACAGCAACAATTTGACGCGGTCGGCATTGATGGGGCAAATAGAGCACCAGCCCATGTTATCTAGTCAACCTGCAGCGGCTGCAACTCAATTTAAATTCATCCAAATCATTTCCGGAGAGCCAAATCATACTCCACGGTAGCAAAATCGCCATTTTTGTATGATTTGGGGGAAATGGAATCACGCC
>CAIGRT010161026.1:0-14207 GCA_903798405.1 Fraxinus platypoda
CCCCGTAGAAATCTTTTGCAAAGTTCAGTGACTAATGGGGTGATTTTTAAAGTTCAGTGATGGATGGGGTTGCAGTTTCGAAAGTTCAGTGACTAACCACGTAGTTTTTAAAGTTCAGTGACCTGGTGGAAACTTTCGATAAAGTTCAGTGACTATTGGGGTAATTAACCCTCAATAAGGCTATAGAAATCCCCATTTAAGAGATAGGTGATAGAGTTCATCTCGGTACTATTGGATCATAGGGTTATGGCATATGTCAATTACCCGTCTCCTTTCCGACCTTACATTTCATATTTTCACTTTGTATATCTTACAGATAGAAAAAAAAAACTCATTTAATGAAATAACTTTCAAGAACAACCGAATATGTCCAGAACAACAGGCGTTTATATCTTAGCTGTGGTTTTGTTCAATAGTCACTTGCATATTTACAGTGAGAATGATTTGCATTTACAATCCAAAAAATTATCCTACCTGTCAAGAAGATTCAAATGAAACTCTGTTGAAATGGAAAATGACCGATACCGAGAACATAACTCAATGAGCAACCCAATGAGAAGACCGAGAGCACCAATGGCCATTACAAGAAAAATGTTGGAGGACCTGTAAAATCTGTCATGGTTAAATCTGACCACAATAGTGATTCGAGTACAAGATCATATAATAAACTATTACCGGGTCGGTCCAGTTTCAGCCATAAGGGCTGTTAGGATTGCAACTACTGTGTGAATTGTCCTCTTCGAAGCTTCACTAATTGTAGCTAAGTAGACAAAAGTACTGACGACGGCCATGAAAGAAAGCCAGAAGTCCAAGAACTGAGAGCATAATTACGATGGATTATTCATAGACAAGGAAATGAAAACTTGCCAAACCAAATCAAATATATAAAAGTGATACCTGTAATACATGAAAAGTCAGTGGACACCAGGTGCCTACATCGCATGCATGATACAATCCGCTAGAAATTCCACTACATGTGAAAAGAACCCACTCTGCAAATGCCTAGATAGGATTACCAAGTTTAGTTTTTCGTAAATTAAAATAGTACTTGATATGGAAACTAAAATTCGTAAACCCAGTCAGCGAACAAGGTATAGCATAATCTCAAGAGCATGTTTGGCCAAAATTAAAATTAAGTAAAAAAGTTACTTCTATAGTAAATTCGCTTCCGAATATGTTTAGATAAGTTACTTTTTTCTCACTTTTACGTGAAAGAAATTTACTAATTTCAAAAGCAACTCTTAACATACCGTCGAACTAGGTATCATTACCAATTTTGACAAGTAAAAGAAAAAGTATTTACTTCAAAATCTATTTGCTTATAAGTCAACTTTTTAAGCTTAGCACTATGTACAAGTTAAAATACCTTCTGGCGGAGGGCCCAATAAGCTGGAAGCACAGCTGCAGCATTAGATGCTATGAGGAAAATTGACTGCCGAATGTGCCCTACACGAGTTTTCAGCATTTTTCCTTAATAAATGAATATACAACATCGTATTACATACAAATGCTATACTTAAAAATAATAAATCACTACATTTAACTTAAAAATAAAGAGAGATAATCAGAAAACTGACAACTCAAATTTATAAGGTAAATGTTACAAGAAATTATAGCAGAATTTGCCGACAATGAAGTGAAAAACTGCAAGCAGAAAACACTCTAAGGCATGCAGAGATTAGTTGTACGTCTGCAGGGTCATACCATCCAATTCCTATTTATAATGTAAGAAACTAGGGTGACTTAATGCAAACATATGAATGCCCAATGTAGCCCTATAATAAAAAAAACTACTGAACAATCTATTTAAGCTCCACACGTTCTAATAACTATTAGCAAGATTCAAATTGAGTAAAACAGGGTAGAGCAGAATCACATGTTAACAGTTAAATTTACAAAAGAAAATTAACTCACCTCGATGTGATACAAGTTCAATACCGCAGTCAAAGCCTCCGTGGTTTCTATCGCAATTACAGTAGCTGAGGGGAAAAATAAGGAAGCAGAATAAGCAGGAATTGAACAGTTAGAGAGTTACTTAGAATAGCTTATGAACTTCAAGAAAAGGGCATATGAGAACCTGTATAATGTCAGCCCACTAGTATCTAAAACAGATTGACATGATCCATGAGAAGAGCATTTTCGTGGACACCTCTCCAGGGACATGGACATTGTAGTTTGACTTGTGGAATTGAATAGAATTTGCCTCAACCCAAAACCCCAAGTTCCTCCTCTAGCATATAATATATACAAACTAATTCCATCCGGATCCGAATCATACAACTTGAAAAACATTGAACCGTTGCTGTTGGTTGTGCTGTTTGCATAGTAGTAGTCCCAATTATTAAGAGACGGAAACCCTCCATATCTTGCATATATTTCGTAATTTATATTTGCATCAGAATTAAGGCGTACGTGGATATTTCCTCCGGCCGCACCTGAAGGAATTTCAAGAAGGAAAAAAGTCCAAGCATCATCATTATTTCCTCCACTGGAAAAGTTACTTAGAAGGGGTTCCAATGGAAAATTGGCCGAATTTGGTGACACCTTTCCCGTGATTGGTAGATAGTACGATTCAAAAGGGACGGATGGATTTTTCCTAAGAACTGTCTGCAGACAATCATTGCCAGCTTGTCAGTTAAAAATGACTTATTTACAAGTTAACTCTTTAAGCTTAGCCTAGCCTAAATTCTTAAAAATTTACCTGAAGCGTGTATCTTTCCAATGTGCAGTTAAATCCAGCCTTATCCATAGGGCACTGAATCACTTGCCAGTCCAACAGATAGCAAAATTTAGAGCTTATGTTTTGATTTCTAGTGCTTCTGTTAGAGACATCAATAGGTTGTATGGTAATATACCAGCGTCCAATTTTTGGAGAGTTTATAACCAAAGGACCTTTACCAATATCACCCGAAAAATCATGCAATGTTTCAAGTGGCATTGCACCGTGCCTAGCATAATACATCAAGACACTGCTTCCAGTACCATTTGAAGGATGAGTCTGATTAAAGCTGATATTTGATGCTGTAATAATTAGTTGTTCGGCAATTCCTATCACATCCAGGGAGTAGACTCTTGACCCATAATCTTCGTGACAAGCTATCTCATTTGCATTTCTGCAGGAAACCACAGTTTTTGCTGGTTTGCTATATGAATTGTTGTCTGGAACACTTTCAATTAAACTATAGCTTTCAGTACACAAAAGCATATCGACTGTTTGGTTGCAAAATTTGCCCAACGTTGTTGAGGTTGGACATCCTTCCACACTTATGTTGCCACTAAAAAAGTATGTTGGGCCCCTATTAATCTGTAATGTAGATCGGTGAACTGGACGAGTTTAGAAAGTAACCCAACTGAAAGTAACAGTCTAACAGATATCCAAATCATAGCATTCGGAATTGGAAATTGTTGTTGGAATGAAGACACAAAATATAAAAGCCATAAACCTTTTATAGAAGAATAATTTTGAGAAACTGCACCAAAAAAAAAAAAAAACACGATGACAACATAAAAACAGAAAACAAAAAAAAGAGTTCTGGATATTGTCAGGACTCAAGAGCTATGCTTAGTATCTACAATACTATACTTTCATTTCTCCTAGGAAAAATCTTGGGTAAGGTTAAAAACTTCACTTATAAGTAAATAATTTTTTTATTGTTCGAATTTGGACATAAATAACTAACTTATTATGAGAAGGTAAGAGTTACTTCCAAAATAAGCTACTTTTTTCACATAAAAGTAAGTTATCCAAATATGTTTTATAGACAAAAGGTTACCTAAAGCAACTTTACTTTTTCTTTAAAGCTTAGCCAAAATGCTCTCTCTAATTTTGGAAACGAACAACCAAGGAATGAAAGCTCTCAGGATGACCAAACCCATAATATTGGTTTTCTACTGTCAAAAATTTCCATCAATGTTATATAACTAAGTTATTACGGCAGCATAGCAGAACAAGAACAAACTTTTACCCACTCCAGTTTTCTCATTTCATCAGCTAAAATTCTTTCTGCAATGAGGTTTGGAAAACTATATTTCATGTTTAATAGAAGTAAATCTTTTAAGAAAACAAAAAGAGTGACCAAAAAGCAAGAAAACTCTAATATGATATCAAATGACTACTAAGGAATATTTGTGAGCATCAGTGCAATTGTTTGTACCATTTTGGATTGAGTCCTTATAGGTCCAATGCCATTGAATAACCCGAAATACCATGTTCCTGGAGAAATCTGTGAAAGAACAAAGTTCAATTTTGCAATTTTCTAGTGGCTTGAAACCATAAATATACAAATTTAAGAGTTTCAGAACTTACGACAAACCTGATCATTTGTCAACATCAATGATATATTATTCTGCATGGGATAGCACTTCTCAACAGTTTGAAGACTTAGATTACCACTAAATAAACCATTAGAGATGTAATTTATCTCTGCAGTACAAAAATCTTACTGAGTACTCAGTAAAAGTCATATTGATGGGCCAAACAGAAAACTTGAGGGATTATTGTAGTGATTACAATATTTCTAACATTTAGTGCCATGAAAATTAGCATTATGGATAGATGTATGACATATCAATGATTGAAGCAATTTCTGCTCAAAAGAAAATAATTTTAAAGGGAAATATATAAGAATATACCACTAAACGCATGCTTGGCGAAGCTTATAAAGTTCACTTATAATAAGTAAGTTAAAAATGAATATTTTATTTTATTAGTCAAAGTTGAAAATAAGTTGCTAAGTTTGACAATATTGTAAGAGTTACTTTCAAAATAACGAACTTGTCCAAACATGTTTTGAAACTAACTTTTACTTCTTTTTTGTAAAGCCTAGCCAAGCATACTAAAGATCTTTTTTTTTGTGGAATGCAATGTCGATGAGCGTGTTTTTACAGGAAAAAAGAAGATGATGATCTCAAGTGTACAATAATGCTAATGTTGATTTCAATTACCATCATATTTTTACCTAGACCCGTTAGAGAAGTATTATAGACATCAGGCAGAGGAGGGCTGCCCTCTCGGATGCATATCATTGGTAGAGAGATATCAGATGCATTTCTAATACTTTTGAGATCCTGTAAACAGCTAAAATAAAGTTATCAAAATGTAAAAGAGATAACAGTGGGAAATCCAATACCATATGAGCTTCGATGAAATTTTATTGCCGAAATTTTATTCATATGACAAATCCAGGTGGAAAAACAGTTTTAAGAATATTGTAAGAAAGAAAGCACAACGATAAAAACTGCAGATTCGATCTTGCAAGCTTGCACCATCAACAAGGCTTTAAATGCAGACTTACAATGTTCACGTCTGATTCGAAAGCTAAAGACATTGAAGAAAACCATGGTGGTAAATCGACTGCAATGAGTGAAATAAAAACATAGAGTCATCATAAGAATAACACCCAACATTGAACTTCAAAGCTGTATATGCATCTTTTGAAACGGCTTAGAGGGGATTGGGTGATGCACAAAATGAAATTGACACACTGAGTAGAATTTTCTCAAGAAAAAAAAAAATCTAGGTAAATTTGATAATAACTTACAGAATATATTGTAGCATCCCAGCTCAATGCTAGTACTGGTGAAAAATCGACAGACCAGTTACCTTATTTATCAGGGTGACCTTGCCTGAGTATGGTTGAGGTTTCAGATGGGGAGGGGTGGTTGGGAAAGGGGACAAAGCATGGACGAATGCAAAGTCGGAAGAGTGTAGCTAACACAAAGACAACATTTTTTTACGTGAAGATCAACCCTATCGATTCCTATACCAGGCTTTTCCTTGACATTTATTCAACTTTTTAATGATTGATAATCCCATTGAAATCAAAGAATATTGAAGAAGAGTCTTCCCCCCTTCCCAAATGCCATGAACTTCCTAACCTTTTTTCTTCTTCACTAAGCGAGATAGGATTAGAAGAAAGTCTCCTTAGGTCCACTACTCCCCTCTTCATCTCTCGAACCATTGATTCCTTTGTGCCTTTAGTTTTTTGTAACCCGACTTGTTAAAACCCTAGAAATCGAGATCTAGGAAGAAGATAAATAGATCACGTAACAAATTTGGTTGGAAGTAATGAAGGATAGGGAGTGCTATCATTGACGAGACGGTTCTGATTGCTGAACACGGAGGTTGAATTTTTTGAAGCAGACCGATGGGATCGTTTTTCAAGCACAAATAGAACGATCTAAAGGGTTGTGCAACCTAGAGAGATGGCCATATATGTGACATCGAGGTTCAGTTCATTTGGAAATCTATCTTTAATAGCATTTTTTCTTCAGTTGAGTATAATAGAAGGGATTTGAATAGTAGGTAGTGACTCGTTACCCAAAACATAGGGTATGGACGCCTACATAGTGCCACTGTTAACTCCTAAACTGCATCAACTTATCCTAAAGACTTTCTTTCAATTGGAATTGGGTTCTTCACCATGTACGAAAATATGCTGAAACCACAGCCCCTACAATCATATTTTGCCAAAATATAACGCTAAACTTACCTATGCTAAAGAGAATGATAATTTCGTCACAACTCAAGACGCCTAACACCTCATAATGCTCAGAAATCCCAGTAACATGTAAAGAGAAGTAAGTTCTATAAAAAAGAACAGTTCAAAATTGATTACACTTAAAAGAACAACACAGAAAAGAAAATGGGGCAAAAAAAAAAAAATTTCTAAAACCAAGAATAGAACATAGTAAGAGTACTATTCCATTAACGGTATAAAAAGTAAAACTTTAGCAGGGCACGCAAAGCCTGAGACTCATACTGCCCCGAGAAACCAAATTTAATATAAAAGGCATCGAGTTTAATAGGGGGCGGAAACTAAATAGATTACTCTGATTACCAAGACTGACAAATTCAAAATGACGAAAAAACTGAAAAAAAAATTTAATTTGCATAGCTATTATTTGAAAATGCACTGCCTTCATTAAGAAGGCCAACAAAGACTTAACTTTTGGCCTACGCCACCCAGCCTAACAAATCAGATTGCAAGAAAAACCAAAAAACGAAAAGATCAAACAGAAGTCCAAATAACCAACAAGATCTATATAGTGAACTGAACAAGAAGACCCCTTAGCAAGCTCCAATTTTTTTGGAAAATGAGTTAGTTCATCTTCGTTATGTATCAATGAAACGAATTTTAATACATTCATTAGCAACATCAATAAATATTAAAATTTTTTAACTCCACCTAGCAGCTTGAGAACCTATATTGCTCACAAAAAGCAACCACATGAAAGGATCAATCTAACATAAAATAGAGTCATCAAGAACACTATTAAGATCGTGTTTTTTACCACAACCCACAAAATAAACAAGCTAAAATCAAATTGACAATAAACCAAACGTGCTAAATAAAACATTATTCAAGAAACACCAAAAGAATTACACTTCAATTAATATTTAATAAATCAAACTTTATTCAGACAAAAAAATATACCTCTGATATACCTCCATTCATAAGGTTTGAGCACAGTCTTTCCATACGTGAAGCTAGAAACAGTGAACGTATTGTACAGACCACCACGTACCTGTTCTTGTGAATCACACATGTACACAAAAGACATAAAGAGTAAACATAGATTCAGATAAGAATGACCCAGAATCCAATTCTTTCTCATCTTTTTTTTTTTTCCTCTTTTTTCACTAATTCTTCACTATACATACAATCGAGAATCGTATAATATAATTCTCGAGTAATTAAATAAAAAAAATTACTCCACGAACATATCTATGCAGTGCTGCAGTATATATGTCTGAAATAAAATAAATTAATTGGGTTCTTTCTTTGATGATGATTATACTTCAGAACTCTACTATAATCATAAAGAAATTGTGTTTGTTGATTTTTTTTAGATTTGCTGGTTGACTGTTGTTATTAAGGAGTCTTTCTTGAATAGTAAACCAGGGACAGGAAATGATCACGCGCTGGTTTATTGACGCCAGATCACGCTCCGGTTAGGGTCTGAGTGAATGGTTTTCCATTTCTACCGTTAATGAGAATTTATAAAATATTCAATGAATTTCAACTAGCTTTATTAACTTTTTGCAAAATATTTATTTATGTTGAATTGTTAAGTTTTTCTTAATCGTATTTGAAAATTTATATTTTATATTTATAATAATATTTTTTTAACTAAAGGATATCCCTTGTTTGATTTCCGTTCTTCAATAAAATAATATTACACGTAGACTCAAAATTTTTCCGTCTTTTTTAATCATACATTCTCTATTAATCTACTATTTCAAAATATATTTTTACAATAAAATGGGGCTCAGACATGAATGAAAAGTATGAAAAAAGTTATATAATATACAATTTTAAAATAGTACAGACGGATAAAATGAAAAAAAAATTATAATAATATATATATTTATATTTAATTATCATAAACTTCTAGATCATATTTTTATGATAATCAAGAAATAATCATTCAAGATGACTACAATATGCATAATTCATGGTATTTCCTTTCAATTATTACTTTAAAATGAAATTTATTGCAATCGAATCATTGTACAAGAGTAGTTGTAAATTGTTATGTAAAAGATAGGATTTAATAGGTTTTCACATTATTGGAGGCAAAATTATTTATGTAAATAAATCATTATAAAATTAGAAATAATGTGGATTCTAATAATCTTGGAATTGATCACCTAAATCCACGTTGGATTTGAAGAATTTGTAATTTTTCCAAAGGATTTTTTACAATTTTCAATAAAATTTATTTTCTTTCTTTAGTAAAAAGGAATTTATTAGATTTTTTTAAAAAAGAGCAACAAGTTCACAC
Organism: Fraxinus platypoda; assembly: GCA_903798405.1. NCBI lineage: Eukaryota > Viridiplantae > Streptophyta > Magnoliopsida > Lamiales > Oleaceae > Fraxinus > Fraxinus platypoda. The sequence goes on from CAIGRT010161026.1 coordinate 8,788, forward strand.
GATGAAAATGACATTTTTGTCGACTAGTTTATTTGTTTAGCTTGAACTCGATACGATTATGAATTTATAGTTCCAATTTTAATTTGATTTTTCTTTTATTTATTTTTAACTTATATTGTATTGACTAACGTTTGATATTTGAACTCGGATTAAATGTACATATTTGATATTCAATTTGGATTTGAAACTTCCTCTCAATGTCTATTCTTTCTAATATATTAAGGAATATGAAATGCCAAAAAAAATTTAAGTGATAAAAACATTTAATTAATAATTGTTATTTTATGAAAATGGGTATAAATAGGAGTATACAGTATGAAGAAAAATAGATATTTAGTGTGACTGCTCAAGCTAAGCCCAATTTTGAGCCTATTCACTAAAACTTTAAAGGGAAATTCACGAAAATACCACAACTTGGAATTAACAAATCATAATAAGACTTCATTTTGTATTTCAATTGTAATACCATTTTTCTTGAGTCTTATTGGCGATGGACGATGTGACGACCATGCCCGTGGCTCTATAAGACCTCCACGCAAGCTCTCAATCATTGAGCCAACCTTGTCTATTCGGAAGGACGCAACTCCGACCAATCTTTCAAATTATAACCCTACTAGTATAAAGATCACTGTCCAACTATTGTTGGGGGTACCAACTGAGTAACATGGAGAAAATTCAGTTGACGACCCGAGAGATAAGGGAAAGAAGGGAGAAGAAAAAGGAAATGTTCTATAGTTCTAGAAAAATTGCTTAGAGCTGTAAAATAGAGTATGAAGTTATGGCCTAAAAAAGCATCTTCATCAAATCCTTGCGATTCCTGTGAGATAATCTAGTTTCGGCCATCATGGGGATAAAGGTGAGGCAACGACAAGGCAAGGGTGGAAAAATTGGCCAGTAGTAACCTACACGAAAATAACGAGTGTGAATTTAAAGATATGCCACCGTCCACTTTTTTCTCAAACGATAAATGAAGAATTTTATGACATCAACGATGAACACGAGAGTTAGAAGAAAAGCGCCTAAAGAGATTGTTATGCTGAATGTGTGTTATTCGTACATATATGTAATTACAAGGATGAGGTATTCTTGTTATAATGTAATTTGTTTTTTTTGTTGAGCTTGAGCCTAAAATAGCCTCTTCAACATTGAAAAAACATATTGGATAAGAACATGATATTCATATTCTTGTTTTAATGATTTTAGTTGATTCTTACTTCCAATGTTGAATTGAGCATTGAGGCTATAGTTTTGATATGCACATTTTTACTAGGGAAAACAATATAGTCACAAGTCAAGAAATCTCAATACATAAATTATTGGATACGAGTTTTCTACATTATCTTTTAGCTCCCGTTTGGTCCCAACTTTTTTAAAATTCATTCTTTACCACAAGCTTTATGGACTTACAACTTTTATCCAACTTTCAATCACACATTTTATCAATTTTTATCAAAATTTACTAAAAAAATGATTTATAGCCAAAACCAAACAGGGGCTTAGTTCGTTTATAATCTCTCTATTTCCTTTTAATATTTTTATAAACTTGTATTTTTTTTTTAATTCGTTGACTGTGTCCCTAAAACTTATTGACTTTTTAACTTCTTAAATGTGTGTTAAATATTTGAAAACAATATTCATTTTAATTAGGGGTTATAAAGTTATACATATGTTCTATCCAATATTGGTATTTTTTTGGAATCAACAATTTTGTTTATTAAGAATCATTTCACGGCATTTGTGCGAAAATTAGCGAGTCTTGATTGTCAACAATTAAATACTTTCTTTTATTCAATTTTATTATTACGTCTATATTTTATCAAAAAATGAAGGAATTCGTGACTTGGTCGATGAAATTCGTAATCTAGCTAGAAAACTCACTCTTTTAAAATAAGAGAAACGTAAAATTATGACTTGAATTAATTTTGAGCAATAAAATAAAATTATATTTATGTTTGGTGACGAATTCTATTGGACAAGTTATGAATTCCATTGAGTTTTAGTAACGGTTATAAAACGGAATGGTCAAATTAGAAAAAAAGAAAAAGAAAATATAAGTTGGAAGATTAAATTGAAACGAATTAAAGTTTGGTAACCAACATGAAACAAAATTATAAGTTGAATGATCTCCTGTTAAATTTCCCCTTGTTTTTGCTATAAATACCATTCAGTTCTTCGTTCAAACCATAATGAACCCACACACTGATATAAACGCACATTTCACACACAAAAACTGTGATATAGATACATACAGATTTCATACACATATAGAGAAATTGGAATGGGGTCGACGAAGGTGCATTTGGAGAAAATGGAGTCGCGTAAGAACTACTCGAATCTGTGGCACGCAGATCTCATACGTTCTCCTCAATCCGATCCTCTTTGTATGATTCTATATTTTTATTTTCAGTCCAATTTTTTAACGACATATAATGGTAAATTCGGTATCGATTTGGAAAAAAATTATTATTATTGCACTCGAAAATATAATGAAAAGTTTAGACGCAACGTAGATCGTTAATGCCGCATGGATTTTTCAATTAGTACGTTTTTTACTCGTAAATGCTATGAAAAAATCAATTTATTTACCGAAATCAAAAGTCTAATAATTATATCGCTTTTTTTTTTTTTGTTTTGATATTGTTTTCGATTTGTTTCATTTTTATATATACTGATGTTTTTCTTTTGGCAGTTTGCTGTTTCGCGCTTCTGTGGTGAGTAATTTAATTTAAAATTGCTTTAGTATGTTTTCTGGTTGACCACTGAGAGTTGGATTAATTTATATCAATAAGTCATTTTGAATTATTTCCTTGCATTTATGTTAGCTCTAAATTGCGAGTACATAAGGACAATTGAAACTAGTCAGTAGTGGAGTCGTCAGGGGAAAACAAAAATGTGTGATTATAAAATCTGCGTGCAAGAAAATTTTGCTGTTCTCATATGCTGTTATCTAAATGTACTTGCTCTTTGTGTTATTTTAGCGGTCCATGCGCATCGTACATGCTGAGAAAACGAGCTCTTTACAATGACATGTCTAGGTAAATGATGACTTCTCCATGAAAAATTGATGATGATCAATTTATGTTTCCGGTCTATCTTACAATGTGCTCTTCTTTAGGTATACATGCTGTGGGGGTTACATGCCTTGTAGCGGTCGATGTGGAGAAAGTAACTGCCCTGAATTTTGTCTTTGCACAGAGGTTTGGCATTTACTTGACATGTTTTGATCACTGTTTTTTATTTAATAATGTATTTTATCATATTATCTTGTATTGCTTTGCGCTTAGTTAGATTCAATATTTAGCTCCCTATAATAGTTTGATTATTTAATTACTATGTTCGTTCTTCAGGTTTTCCTCTGCTTTGCAAATTCTGTTGCCTCAACACGCTTTATGTTGCAAGATGAGTTCAATATACAAACAACAAAATGTGATAACTGCATTATTGTACTCTCTTGCTCTCTATCACCCATCCAAGCACACGTGCTTAGTGAGCGTGTCACGTCTTGCTTGTGTTCGTTACTCTCCTTTCCTCGTTTTCTCTACCTGATTGAGGTTTGTGCATATCTACTGTGATAGGGATTTATGTTCTGCCTGCAGCAGCTGGCTTGCATATTTTCTATCATTGCTCTACTTGTAGGAAGTGAGGACATTGAGGAAGCATCCCAGCTATTGAACTGTCTTTCTGACATGGTTTACTGCACGTAATATATTCCGATTACTTTTTCAAAGAACATCGAAGTTATTTAAATTAAAAAATATACTAAATCATAATATCTCTTTCGTTTCGTTTTGGCAGGGTTTGCCCCTGTATGCAGGTATGTCTTGTATCAAAAATTAGGATTTTGTACCTGGACTTTGCAACGAAAGATCAACTATACAAGTTTTTTGGGGAAGAAAGATTCGAACTTTTTGATAGCACCGTGCTTTTAGTTTCAAGTACTATTTGCACAACTTTTTTATCATAGTTGACACTTTACGCAGACACAGCACAAGACTGAAATGAATAAAAGGGATGGAAAGTTTGGAGCACCATCAGTGATGGCAGTGCCTCCTGTTCAACAGATGTCTCGTATAGATCAACCTGTCCCTCCTCAAGTCGGGTATCCACCCCCACCACCATATGGTCAGTCCCCCAACTATCTTCCACCTGTGTATGGTATGCCCCCGGGTTATCCCCCACCTCCACCAGTCTATGGTCCGCCCACAGGCTATCCCCCACCTCCTCCAGGCTATGGCCATCCCCCTGGTTATCCCTCACCGCCACAACCACAAGCTGAGGGCTACACTTCACCTCCTCCACAACCACAACCCCAGGGCTTCCCCCCAGCTACTTATCCTCCACAAGGTTATGGTTATCCTCCGGCAAATTATCCTGCTCATCCCCCACCTGATAACAATAGATGAACTCCCCTCTGGTTTTGTTGAGGTTGTACTTGAATCCTAATTTTGTTTTCTATCCATTTATGCATTAGGGATACTTTCGAGATTATACATATACATCTACCATGGGACCATTTTTTTCTATACTACATTGATGGGCTAAGTTGCTCGGTCCCTAAGTCGCTTCTTTTACCAAAGTTCTCACTGAAATTAGCTCCTACTACTCCTCTTATCCTAGCTCGCCGTCGATCCTTTCACATAATTCTTAGTCGCTAAAGAGTCAAGAGTCTGACTCTCTCTTCTTTATGCACAATTAGTAGAGCCTGTAGTTAATGTTATTGAATAATTTGATTAATCGGTAATTAATCGTAAATAAAATAATAATTCTTCTATTTGTATTTATATTTCTTTGTTTGCTTAGAAAAAATGCTTTACGTGGTCTTCCTCGTAATAAATGTGGTTAAACTATCTTTATGATGTTTTCAAATTTCAATCAAGACTAAATTGTTTTATAAATTATACCGTTTACCCAAACTGAGGCTAAATTGACTTCAATGAATTGTTTGAATAATGCCATTATTGATACTTACATTTGATGTTATCCATTAGTATTTAATTTAACCTCTGTAGATAAAAGCACTATACTTTAGCGCATAATATATTATGTGCTCAAAATAGATAACGGAGGATAACATAAAAATAACATTATAAAATAAATTTCAATAGTTTCAAAATTCTAAATAAATCATTTAGAATTAGTTATAACCTTTTGTTGATTTCCCTAGTGTAATGAACTACAGTCAAGTACTAAGTACACAATTGTCTCGTCGTAAATATTAACCTTCAGTATATATATTGTTGACCCCAAAAAATGAGCCCAACAGAATCCCCACCACGTCCCCTCCACGTGGACATCACCTGCACATTGAACACCCCGTTAGGAAGCAAAGACCGTCGATCAAGAAAAAGGTCCGGCGACCGTTCGCACTCGACGGTCCAGTCAACTGCCGGACGAAGAAAATATAAGTGCAAGAGAGGAAG